>JANAVB010000198.1:7046789-7315131 GCA_029216955.1 Iris pallida | reverse complement strand
TATATTATAAATAACACATATATTGTATATATACATGCTAAAATATTTATATACCAATATTAATCTAGTTAATTAAAATAAGAGTAACATGCATTAACCTAATTTATAAAAATAATATAGTAGGAATATAAATTTTTGGAAGGTTTACCGTACATAAATTTGTTAAAGAAAATCCTATATAAAAATACACATATATTCTTATAGATATATTATTACTAATATAGCAAAGGTAATTTAATTATTTTTTTTACCAATAAAATATAATAAAGCAAAATTCTAAGGATAAAAAATATAATGTCTCAAAAATATTATCCAATAAATTCTAAATATTTTAGAAATATACATTCCAATATACTATATCATATGGTATCTTAGGTATTATATATAAAACTCTATTCATCTATTATGTAAAAACCATATATATATATATATATATAGATATAGATATATATATAATAATATATAATATATATATATATATATATATATATATAATCTTTTACTACAAAACCTTTAAAAATCTAGTTAAAATCTTAGAAGACGAACAATATCTCTAGAAATGTTTTCAAGATAAAATTCTTCCTAATAACGTTATATATATATATATATATATATATATATATATATATATATATATATATATATATATATATATATATATATATATATATATATATATGCAAATGACCTCTAGCCTAGTGGTTAAGAGAGATGCATGCGGCCCAAGTGGTCCGGAGTTCGAGCCTCAGTGGAGGCGAGTTCGCCACAATTACCCATTGTTTCAAAATATATATATATATATATATATATATATATATATATATATATATATATATATATATATATATATATATATATATATATATATATATATATATATATATATATATATAATGATCATATAAAATCTATATAGCCTATTATTTCATAACCTATATGTAATAAATTTAAGAATATTAAAAATGAACTTTAAAATATTTTCGTATAAATTATTGTACACAAATTATCTATTTATTGAAATCTATATATATTTCACATATCTCTATTTACTTAATACATTCTAAAGAAAATAAAATAATAATAATAAAATAATTATGTATTCAATATATAAATTCTACATGTAGATATAATGGTTTATCTAGTTAATTAATTATTACCAAAAAATATTTTGTACAAAAAAAAATTCTAGGGGTTAAATCATATATAAAATAAAAATATAAAAATCCTCTTAAAATATAATTGAGAAATAAAAATGAAAAAAAATAAAAAAATAGCAAAATTTAGGGGGTTTACAAACCTCCCATGGCTCTGCGTGGGTGACTTTAACGCAGTGACTTGCAGGAAGGACAAATTGGGAGGCCGCCCACCTCCGACGTCAGCTATAAACGATTTCAATAAATTCATTTTCAACGCCCCCCTGTCCCCCTTTCAGTTCTCAGGCAGCGCTTTTACCTAGTGTAACATGTAGGAAGGCCCTCGTCGTCAGTATTACCGTTTTGATCGTGCCCTCATTAACTAACACTGGTCCAAACTCGAGCTAAACTCCAGACTGATGCATATCAATGCCGCGGAATCGGATCACTCCCCGCTCCTCGTCGAGATCAACAAGAATATTTACCAGCCTAAGAAAAGCTTCCTTGCTCTCTGGATCCACCACCCCCAATTTAGGAACATCGTATCGACGGCCTGGAGAGGTCCCGACGCACCCGACCCTCTCGTTCGAGTGGCTGTCAAATTGAAGGATACTCGGGTAGCGCTTACCAGTTGGAGCAAGGAAGCTTACGGCGACATTTTCCAAGCTGTGCACACCGCCGAGGATGACGTTACCCGTATGGAGATCCTGTTCACTTGCGACAAATCTACTTCGGCTCGTGCATCCCTCAACCTCCCCAGAGCACTTCTGGAATACCACCTTAAAGTGGAAGAGAAATTCTGGAAACAGAAGGCTAGGTTGACCTGGGACATCGAATGCGACAAGAACACGAGTTACTTTCACTCTTGTGTTAGAGGTCATAGACAACAACTTAACCTCTACCAGATTAAAGAGGAGCACGCCTACTCCTTCACAGACCAAAAGGACATTCAAGCCGCAGCAGCCTCCTTTTACAAACAGTTGTTCACCAAAGATGTCATCCACAAGGACGAGGCATTCCTGGAAGCCATCCCCCGCTTGATAGAGGACAGAGACAACACCAAGCTCCAACTTCTCATCGCCGAATAAGAGATTAAAGACGTCATTTGGTCGCTGAACGAGCATAGCACTCCTGGTCCAGACGGCTTCACTGGCATTTTTTCAGATCCTGCTGGGACATTATCAAGACTGATATCCTTGAGGCGGCCATTGCTTTCTTCCAAGGTGCCAGATAGCCCAAATCGATCTCGAGAGCCAATCTCATCCTGATCCCCAAGAAGAATAACCCGGAGACCTTTAAAGACTTCCGCCCGTTGAGCATGTGCACTTTTACTAACAAGATCATCGCCAAGATTATTGCTAACCGTATGTCTGGTCTACTTCCCAAAATTATCTTTAAAGAGCAAAGTGGGTTCGTCCGAGGCCGTAATATTTTAGACAATATCCTGTTAGCGCAGGAGATGATTAGCTGCATGAAATTTTTGATTAGAGGAGGCAGCATCGCCATCAAGTTGGACATGGAAAAGGCATATGATTGGCTTGATTGGCAATTCATGATCTGGGTGTTCAGGGCTTTCGGTTTCTCTGAGACCTGGACTGACATAGTCTGGAGGTCGACTAATAACTCTTGGTTCTCCACTGTAGTCAATGGTCAATCGAATGGATTTTTTTAACTCGACCAGTGGCATCAGGCAAGACGACCCATTATCGTCGACTATCTTCATTATCGCTGCTGAAGCGCTTAGCAGGAATCTCAACCGTATGGTTGGCACCGCCTATTTCCAGCACTTCTACACAACCAGCGGCTGCCTAATCATCACCCACCTAGTTTATGCGGACGATATTCTTATCTTTTCTTCTGGCAATACGGCGTCTGTAGAAGTGGTCCACAACATGCTACAGAGATACACCAGATGTTCCAGCCAGCATATTAACGCTAGTAAAAGTACCATTTACGTCCACCACTCTACAGACAGAGATTACACCTCCACACTTTCTAATATAACCTCCTTCGACATGTTGTTCTCCCCATTCTCCTACCTTGGGTGCCCGCTGTCGTATGGAAGAACCAACTCGGGCCTGTACGAGGAGTAGTGGGTAAAATCAGGAAAAGGATCGAGGGATAGCACAACACCATCTTATCGCCTAGCGGAAAGATGATTCTGATCAAGCACGTCCTTTCCTCCATCCCAACTTACACTTTGGCCGCCTGCTCCCCCCTAAGAAGGTCCTCTCCAACAATAAAAACCTCTTCGCCAACTTCTTCTGGGGCTACGGTGATGGCAAGGATAAACATCATTGGGCCAGCTGGGATTTTAAAACCCATGTCCGAAGGTGGCCTGGGCTTCTGCAGGTTGAAATACATCGTTGACGCCTGCTCGATGAAGATGTGGTGGAAACTCAAAGCGAATCACACCATTTGGGCCCGCTTTATGAATGCCAGATATTTCAAGTATACCCAGCCTTCCACTGTCTCTCACAACAGTAGATCCTCAGCCTCCTAGAGTCGCATCCTGAATGGTCGACGGATTGTCGAACCATACATCTACATCAGGCTGGGCACGGAAAAATCGTCCCTGGTTCTCGACCGTTGGCTCGTGGACGCTCTCCTGCAACCTTGTCTGGATGCTCCTACTCACAGCATCATCGGAGATATGTGGTCCCCAGACGGGGGTTGGAATTGGGGGAGGGTGCATGCAAGGATCGGAGAGGAAGCGGCTGCCGTACTAGTCCCATCAGGCACGATGATTGGACTTGATCCCAACGCTCTATGTTGGTCGCTAACGGCTGACGGTAATTTCTTCCTAGCTTCGGCAAGAGCAGTGGCTCCCGGGATCGAGCCGCCATCCCCAACCATCGTCCCATTCTGGCAATCTTGCATCCCTAAGAAGTGGTTTATTTTGCTTTGAAGAGCGCTTCTTAAGAAAATTGTAACACCCAGTTTTCTAAATGAGGATAATTTTAAAATTTTGTGATTTTAATTAATTATTTATGATATTTAAATCGTAATATGATTTTTGGTGATTTTTAATTATTTTAAAACTATTTAAAAACTATGACTTGTAATTTTGATGTGCAGCTAGTGAAACCCTAGAGACTGCCTGACCTAGAGTCTAACCATGTGATTGGGATATCTATTTATCATTTTTAACCTAGGGATAATTTGGTTATTTTGACTTATTAGAATTATTTGATTAATTATTGGATTGATGGTTGTTAATTTTGACTTTTACTAGTTGTGACTTAAGAGACTAACCTAGATATTGACTCTAGCTATGGTGACTTGAATAGCATGGTGGAACCCTAGTCTAACTTAAGTCAACCCAAGTTTAGTCATTTAGGATCAAGTTTGAAATAGGAGAATAAAGACTAGGTTTAAGGACTTATGACTTATCAATTGATACCAATGCAACTTGGCCCAAGGCCCATGCCATGAAACCCTAACCCTAATTTTATCCTTTTATGACCAGCCACCTAAGGATTCCTAACCCTATATAATCTCTCTTCATTTGGTTCTTGCATTTTTTGTATTGAATCAACACTTTTGAAAAGAAAGGTATGGCAATTCTTCCCCAATCCATAGTTTTTCTATTTTAATTCTTTTTTGACTCTAGTTTCTTACATTAGATTCTAATACTGCTCTATTTTCTGATTATGGAGAGTAATTCCAGCTTTTAAACAATTTGGGGATTTGAGCTAGCAAGGAGGAACACTCTATTTTGGGACTTTTTTTTGCCATTGGACAACCTATAGGTAAATCCCTTAAATTGTGTTATTATTCTAATTTCTTTGCATGCTAGCCTAGATATAGGTGTCCCCTAGCTGTCCGTCAAATTTGGTTAGAAATCGTGTCCATTTTGTGTCCGTATCGGACACGTATCAATGTGTATATACAAGTGTTTGATAGAATGCCACTTAGGAATGGATTTTCGTATTTTGCTAAACTAATTACATGAATTTTTAGATTTATGTGTCTATATTAAATTTTATGAAGACTGAGTTAGTTTTTGTGTCATTTTTGTGTCCTAAATTGGACTGGACACGCTGCACGGGGACTCGGTCGGGTGTCCTGCTGCCCGTGTCCGATTTCTCCAAGGACACAGCACGAGATGGCACAAAAATTGATATGCACGTAGGGGAGTTCACTGACAGGAGGGGTATAAAATTTCATCAAGTTTTATTAATTGGTTTGCGAGATATTGAAGCCACACGGGTTTTGTGCTGTCAGTGCACAGCCGACCATAGGCTACTGACACAGACTTCGTATCTCACGAAGACACGATTTGGACACGTCTCAGGGTGATAAAACCCTAGCCCTAGAGGTGGAAAACCTAGGTGCACACCCACGTCATGTCTCGTGTCGTGTGTCGTGTAGTGCCCCGTCCCTACATCGTACCTCGTACTTTGTCCACGGGGTGCGCGAGAAATGAACACTGTCGCTATCGATTCGGTCGGGACCGATAGGTCGGGATCGACCGAGTCGATCGAACATGAACGGTTGAATTAAGATCCATTCCTCGTCATGGAATGTCTTCTTCGGAACCAAGTCCCATATTCAGCGGGTTGCGCCTCGAGGATTGGCTCTGCGGCTGAGTCGGGAGAGACCTCCCGTTGCTCTGCTTTTCACGCCGCTTGTGTTGGTTTTGGCTTTGTTTTCTGAATTTGTTTTCGTGAATGTTTTCGATGGCTTTCATGACTTGCATTTTGAACTCGCATTTCCTATCGAACTCCTTGAATAATGTAGTGTTCTAATCGGTTGCTTGTGCGATTTCAGGTAATCGCGTAGGCGACGTCTAGCGAGACCAACAAGTTCTCTCGTCAAGAAGTAAACTCAAGGTGAGTGGCTGACCCTTCTCTTCTCGACCCCCTTCTTAAGTAAATCGATAATGTTGTGCGAATGAAAGGATAAATGCAAGGGCACGAACACGGGAAAAAGGGATTGAGTTTTCAAAAAGAATGTAGGCTATGTCTTAATAACTAAGAAGGAAAATATATCTTCGCACGGTTATGGACAACTTGTTGACAAGGCGATAATTTCTTCGAGCGGCAACCTAAGGCCACGGGACCATTTCGGCCTAGGAGGAAACAGGGTATAGTCGTGCATAAGGTTTCAGCACAGGTTAAGCGAGGACTTACAACGGAGCTAGCTACTTGCGTTGAAAGAATCTCGATTAACAAAGCTATACGTCCAGGATGGCTTGTGATGCCAGTGACCAATCACACGTACATTTTGCACTTAATATGAAAAATGTTAACAATTGACAGGGAAGAACATGGTAAGTTTCATAAGGCGTGGCGCGGTCCGCCGGGGGTAAGTTCCAATGTAAATTATATTATGCTTGTCATTTCTCGCTTGGAATTCATTAGGATGGTTAGAAACATTCATGAACTAAGTCATATAAACTCATTCAACCAAATGAGAGCTTGGAACTTAACTTGCCACGCACCAATACAAAGTGTAATGTACTGATCCTCGCTCTTCACGCAGGTACCCCAAACCCCGAAAGGCGTGCCACCTAAAAATCTTAAGGCGACGTGGACACTTTTGAAGCCGCGTCCGTGTAAAGGCTTGTTTCTGAATTCCTTTTAAAGACTCCGCATTCAGTACAAAAGAAGACCAATGGCAGCTCGGCTTCCCTCGATCGCAGGTGCAAATGTGTAATGGTTTTTGCTTGTAAAAAGGGATGTAATGTATGGAACGACTATCTCATCGGCGTTCGTTTTGTAAGTTGAGTCATGTTGTAGCCCGCGCGACAATGATTGTAAAGAAGTCTATGTAAAGTTTTATTATCATCAATGAAAAGTCTATTTCTATTCCAAATGTGTCATTCAATTTCTCTGCGTACTCTAACTTGATGTTGTATTTCGGATAACCTTTTGACTATGCCGTGTGCGATCGCAACTTAGGTTCGTATGGCATCACGCCCGGGGGACGACTATCGATTCTATGGAATCGGGGCGTGACATAATGGTATCAGAGCACGACTTTACATCCTTTGACCTCGCAAAGATGAGATAAGTTGTTCCATACAATGAGTCCGTAATATTTTGGGACTAATGCGTTTGTCTTCGTATCGCAGAAGTGACGGAACCCACGGCCGAGCGAGAGCAGAGCGCTTCTAGCTGCTCTAGTAGTTCTCGTCGCTCGCGGGGCGGACCTTCTAACGATACCATCGAAAGGATGCTGCGCATGATGGAGACGCAGCGGAACCAGTCCGAGAACCGACATCAACAGACGGAGGAACGACAGGCCCAATTCGAAGCTCGCTTCGAAGCTCGCTTCGACGCACACGCAAAACTTCAACAAAAGCAGCTGGATACCCTGCAGCAGATCGTCCAAACAATGGCGGCCAACAAAAATTTTATGACTGTGCCTACCGTCACCACACCTACTGCCACCGGGCCGACGATCCAACCCATTAAAGTCGACACGACGGAGCCCGAGCGTCAACCAGCGACACTGAAAAAGTACAACTTTGAAGTGTCAGAATTCAAGAAGGCGTGCCACACTTTCTTCAGCGGCATCGAGGGTCCCTCCATGGCAATCGACTGGTTAGAAGAGCTGGAAGATCACTTCGAGCTGCTTGGCATTGAAGAATCCAAGCAAGTCGCCTGTGCACAACTTCAGCTACGGTTGAACGCGCACGACTGGTGGGCCGTACATAAGTGAGCGATCCGACGCGACAACAACTCAGCGCCGATCTTTTGGGCCACGTTCCGCAAAGCCTTTGAAGTCGAGTACCTTCCGTCAGCCGTTTGTCAAGCGAAGGAGAATGAATTCATGCAGTTGAGGCAGGGAAATCGGACAGTAGAACAGTACACCGCAGAATTCAACAAGTTGTCAAAGTTTGCTAGTACGTTTCTGCCTACAGAGGAGGGCCGCGTACGACAGTTCGAAGTGGGTCTGTGACACTCTATCGGTTCGCATATCGAGGTCCCGGAGTACAAGATCGTGGGCGAGGCTCTGAATCACGCCCTCCGCCTTGAGAGACTACATCCTTCCGGTGCTGACGACGTTGTGCGCCACTCCAATCACAAACGTCCTAGCTATACGGGAAGTAACAATCACGCATCAAAGCGTCCAAACCATGGCGGTTACCGGGGACATAACCCATCATCGCGATGTGCCAAGTGCGGTTCCCTTGGACATGAGGCGAGCAAGTGCTTTGTCCATGATGGAAGATGCTTCTTTTGCGGGCAGAAGGGTCACTATAAGCAAGATTGCCCCCAGAAATAGAGTCGTAACGCCCCGCCAGAAGAATCGAGGACAGGCGCCCCGACCTCCTTAGCACACTCAATCCAACAACCAAGATCGACGCCCTAATGCTCAGGGGCGTGTCTTTGCTCTGACTCGAGACGAAGCGCTGGCATCAGATACAGTAGTGTCAGGTATACTAAAATTTAATAATGTGCCTGCTCGTGTGTTATTTGATTCAGGCGCTTCACATAGTTTTATATCGGTGGACTTTGCCGCCGAGCACAAATTCCCTGTAATATCACTAGATCTCGACCTTAGCTTAAGCACGCCTTCGGGCACACCAATTCTCACAAATTTAGCTTGAGCCAGCGGGATTATCCGTATCGGCGGTCAAAAGATCAGTCTGGACGTGATAGTTCTAGACATGAAGGACTTTGACATCATTCTGAGAATGGATTGGCTCGGGTCGTGTAACGCAACCATAGACTGCATCGGAAAGACGGTCACCTTCCGCATACCCGGAGTGCCTGAATTCTGCTTTTCGTGTGGTGAGGCGTCGTCGTCCTGCATGTTGATCTCGGCAATTTCTGCCGGGAGGATGCTGCATTCTGGGTGCGAAGGCTATTTGGCGTCCGTCCGAGACATGCGACAGGATGGTGCAAACGCGGGTCAGACCAACGTTGTGGCAGAATTCTCCGATGTGTTCCCGGACGAGCTACCCGACATGTCCCCAGACCGAGAAATCGAGTTCAGCATCGATACGTTCCCCGATACCCGACCGATTTCCAAGGCCCCGTACAGAATGGCCCCCGTCGAGCTGAAGGAACTCAAGGTCCAGTTACAAGAGTTACTCGACAGAGGAGTTATTCGGCCTAGTGTTTCCCCGTGGGGAGCGCCCGTGTTGTTCGTGAAGAAGAAGGATGGGTCTATGCGTCTGTGCGTCGATTACCGAAAGCTGAACAAGGCCACCATCCGGAACAAGTAACCATTGTCCCGCATAGACGACTTATTCGATCAACTGCAAGGCGTCTTGGTATTTTCGAAGATTGATCTCCGTTCGGGCTATCATCAACTCAAGATCAAGTCAGACAACGTACAAAAGTCAGCTTTTTGCACTCGCTACGGCCACTACGAGTTCCTGGTGATGCCATTCGGCCTGACGAACGCCCATGCTGCCTTCATGGATCTAATGAATCGGGTATTTCGACCCTTTTTGATAAATTTGTGGTAGTCTTTATTGATGATATTCTCGTCTACTCAAAGGACAGAGCGCAGCATGTAGAATATCTACGGGCCGTGCTCCAGACACTTCGAGAGAATGAGTTATATGCAAAGTGGAGTAAGTGCGAATTTTGGCTAAGCAGCGTATCCTTTCTCGGTCACATCATTTCGTCCGAAGGCATTGCAGTCGATCCGAAGAAAGTTGAAGCCGTTGCTGATTGGAAGCGGCCTGCATCTGCTAGTGAGATTCGAAGTTTTCTTGGTTTGGCGGGATACTATCGACGCTTCGTGATGGACTTCGCAAAGATTGCATCGCCTCTGACTCGCCTCACTCAAAAGGGAGTCGCGTATGAGTGGTCGGATGACTGTGAGGCTTCCTTCCAAGAGCTAGAATAGCGGCTAATTTTGGCACCTATACTCGCGCTTCCGGACGGGCCAGAGGGTTTCCAGATATTCAGCGATGCTTCAGGCCAGGGCTTGGGATGTGTGCTTATGCAGCAAAATAAGGTGATCTCCTTCGCCTCCAGACAGTTAACGCCGCACGAGAAGAACTATCCTATGCACGACTTGGAGTTAGCGGCGATTGTGTTTGCGTTGAAATTGTGGCATCACTATCTATATGGCATGGCATGCGCAATCTATATCGACCACAAGAGCCTCAAGTATCTCGTCACCCAGAAAGAATTGAACTTGCGACAGAGACGCTGGCTCGAACTGATCAAAGACTATGACTTGACGATCGACTACACTCCGGGTAAGGGAAATGTGGTGGCGGATGCTCTTAGTAGAAAATATCTTGCCTCGCTATCCATCAACCGCAGACTACTACAAGATCTAGAAGAAATGGGCATCGATCTTCGGGTTCGATTCGGGGATGTACGGTTGGCACAGCTGCAATTAGAGCCGAGTTTGCTGGAAAAGATCATGGCCGCTCAGAAGGATGATCCCTACCTGAAGAAAATGTGCGAGCGAATTTTGACAGGTAGTGTGACCAACTTTGCGGAAGACAAGACCGACGTGCTGGGATTGAATGGCCGACTATGTGTTTCGGATGATTCAGAACTGCGAAAGGAGATAATGTCGGGGGCGTATTATGCAAAATATACCTTACATCCAGGCAGTACCAAGATGTATAAGGACCTCCGCACGACCTTCTGGTGGCACGGAATGAAGAGAGATGTGGCGCTCTTCGTGTCGCAATGCATGGTCTGTCAGCAGGTGAAAGCTGAGCATCAATGACTAGGCGGAGAGATGCAGAACTTCGCTATTCCCGAGTGGAAGTGGGATCACGTCAGTATGGATTTTATTTTTAGCCTGCCGAAGACACCACGGGGGAACGACGCCATCTGGGTCATCGTCGATCGATTAACCAAGTCAGCGCACTTTATCGCCATCAAAGTTACTTGGAGCGTTGATCGCCTGGCGCAGATTTATCTTGACGAGATAGTACGGCTGCACGGAGTTCCAGTTTCCATCGTCTCTGATTGGGATTCACGGTTCATGTCGCAATTCTGGAGTAGCCTTCAGTCGGCGCTGGGTACCAAGTTGCAGTTCAGCTCAGCTTACCATCCTCAAACCGACGGCCAAACGGAGCGCGTTAATCAGATTCTCGAAGACATACTACGGCTCTGCGCAATTGACTTCAAATCAAGCTGAGACGTCCACCTACCGCTGGCGGAATTTGCATACAATAATAGCTACCAATCCAGCATCCAAATGGCGCCGTATGAAGCTTTGTACGGCCGGAAGTGCAGATCGTCCATTTGCTGGGATAAAGTCGGGGAACGGCAGATACTCGGCCCGGAGCTGGTGGAAAAGACTGTGGAAAAGTTCAAGCTAATTCGAGAAAAACTGAAAATTGCACAGAGTCGGCAAAAGAGCTACGCCGACACCCATCGAAGACCGCTTGAGTTCCAGGTAGGCGGTCACGTGTTCCTGAAGGTGTCGCCTATGCGAGGAGTTACTCGGTTCGGCGCGAAAGGAAAGATGAGTCCGAGATTCGTTGGGCCGTTCGAAATACTCGAGCGGGTCGCCCCAGTAGTCTATAAAATTGCCCTGCCACCGGCGTTTGAAGGTATGCACAATGTCTTCCACGTCTCTCAGCTGCGGAAGTATGTGCACGACCGCAGCCACGTGGTAGACTTTGGCCAGCTAGAGCTAAAGTTCGACTTATCCTACGTTGAAGAGCCAGTTCAAATCTTAGAACGCAAGGATAAGCTGCTTCGAAGTCGAGTGATCCCTCTTGTTCGCGTACTCTGGAGGAACCATGCGGCAGAAGAGTCGACATGGGAACTCGAGTCAGAGATGAAAGAAAAGTTCCCTTCATTATTCTCGTAGAGGTAGGTTCTATTTTAAGTTTCGAGGACAAAACTTTTTCTTAGTTGGTTATGGTGTAGTGCCCCGTCCCTACATCGTGCTCCATACTCTGTCCACGGGGTGCACGAGAAAGGAACACTGTCGCTATCGATTCGGTCGGGACCGATAGGTCGGGATCGATCGAGTCGATCGAACGAAAACGGTTGAATTAAGATCCATTCCTCGTTATGGAATGTCTTCTTCGGAACCAAGTCCCATATTCAGCGGGTTGCGCCTCGAGGATTGGCTCTGCGGCTGAGTCGGGAGAGACCTCCCGTTGCTCTGCTTTTCACGCCGCTCGCGTTGGTTTTGGCTTTGTTTTCTGAATGCGTTTTCATGAATGTTTTCGATGGCTTTCATGACTTGCATTTCGAACTCGTATTTCCTATCGAACTCCTTGAATAATGCAGTATTCTAATCGGTTGCTTGTGCGATTTCAGGTAATCGCGTAGGCGACGTCTAGCGCGACCAACAAGTTCTCTCGCCAAGAAGTAAACTCAAGGTGAGTGGCTGACCCTTCTCTTCTCAACCCCTTCTTAAGTAAATCGATAATATTGTGCGAATGAAAGGATAAATGCAAGGGCACGAACACGGGAAAAAGGGATTGAGTTTTCAAAGAGAATGTAGGCTATGTCTTAATAACTAAGAAGGAAAATATGTCTTCGCACGGTTATGGACAACTTGTCGACAAGGCGATAGTTTCCTCGAGTAGCAACCCGAGGCCACGGGACCGTTTCGGCCTAGGAGGAAATAGGGTATAGTCGTGCATAAGGTTTCAGCACAGGTTAAGCGAGGACTTGCAACGGAGCTAGCTACTTGCGTTGAAAGGATCTCAATTAACAAAGCTATACGTCCAGGATGGCTTGTGATGCCAGTGACCAATCACACGTACGTTTTGCACTTAATATGAAAAATATTAACAATTGACAGGGAAGAACATGGTAAGTTTCATAAGGCACGGCACGGTCCGCCGGGAGTAAGTTCCGATGTAAATTACATTATGCTTGTCATTTCTCGCTTGGAATTTATTAGGATGGTTAGAAACATTCATGAACTAAGTCATATAAACTCATTCAACCAAATGAGAGCTTGGAACTTAACTTGCCACGCACCAGTACAAAGTGTAATGTACTGATCCTCGCTCTCCACGCAGGTACCCCGAACCCCGAAAGGCGAGCCACCTAAAAATCTCAAGGTGGCATGGACACTTTTGAAGCCTCGTCCGTGTAAAGGCTTGTTTCTGAATTCCTTTTGAAGACTCCGTATTCAGTACAAAAGAAGACCAATGGCAGCTCGGCTTCCCTCGATCGCAGGTGGAAATGTGTAATGGTTTTTGCTTGTAAAAAGGGATGTAATATATGGAACGACTATCTCATCGGCGTTCGTTTTGTAAGTTGAGTCATGTTGTAGCCCGCGCGGCAATGATTGTAAAGAAGTCTATGTAAAGTTTTATTATCATCAATGAAAAGTCTATTTCTATTCCAAATGTGTCATTCAATTTCTCTGCGTACTCTAACTTGATGTTGTGTTTTGGATAACCTTATGACTATGCCTTATGCGATCGCAACTTAGGTTCACACGGCATCACGCCCGGGGGACGACTATCGATTCTATGGAATCAGGGCATGACATAATGGTATCAGAGCACGGCTTTACATCCTTTGACCTCACAACGATGAGATAAGTTGTTCCATACAATGAGTCCGTAATATTTTATGACTGATGCGTTTGCCTTCGTATTGCAGAAGTGACGGAACCCACGGCCGAGCGAGAGCAGAGCGCTTCTAGCGGCTCTAGTAGTTCTCGTCGCTCGCGGGGCGGACCTTCTAACGATACCATCGAAAGGATGCTGCGCATGATAGAGGCACAGCGGAACCAGTTCGAGAACCGATATCAACAGACGGAGGAATGACAGGCCCAATTCGAAGCTCGCTTCGATGCACACGCAAAACTTCAACAAAAGCAGCTGGATACCCTGCAGCAGATCGTCCAAACAATGGGGCCAACGGAAATTCTGCGACTGTGCCTACCGTCACCGTACCTACTGCCACCGGGGTGACAATCCAATCCATTGAAGTCGACACGGCGGAGCCCGAGCGTCAACCAGCGACACTGAAAAAGTACAACTTTGAAGTGTCAGAATTCAAGAAGGCGTGCCGCACTTCCTTCAGCGGCACCGAGGGTCCCTCCATGGAAATCGACTGGTTGGAAGAGCTGGAAGATCACTTCGAGCTGCTCGGCATTGAAGAATCCAAGCAAGTCGCCTGCGCACAACTTCAGCTACGGTTGAACGCGTACGACTGGTGGGCCGTGCATAAGCGAGCGATCCGACGCGACAATAACTCAGCGCCGATCTCTTGGGCCACGTTCCAAAAAGCCTTTGAAGTCGAGTACCTTTCGTCAGCCGTTTGTCAAGCGAAGGAGAAAGAATTCATGCAGTTGAGACAGGGAAATCGAACAGTAGAACAGTACGCCGCAGAATTCAACAAGTTGTCAAAGTTTGCTAGTGCGTTTCTGCCTACAGAGGAGTGCCGCGTACCGCGAACCCCGAAAGGCATGCCACCTAAAAATCTCAAGGCGACGTGGACACTTTTGAAGCCTCGTCCGTGTAAAGGCTTGTTTCTGAATTCCTTTTGAAGACTCCGCATTCAGTACAAAAGAAGACCAATGGCAGCTCGGCTTCCCTCAATCGCAGGTGGAAATATGTAATAGTTTTTGCTTATAAAAATGGATGTAATGTATGGAACGACTATCTCATCGGCGTTCGTTTTGTAAGTTGAGTCACGTTGTAGCCCGCGCGGTAATGATTGTAAAGAAGTCTATGTAAAGTTTTATTATCATCAATGAAAAGTCTATTTCTATTCCAAATGTGTCATTCAATTTCTCTGCATACTCTAACTTGATGTTATGTTTCGGATAACCTTATGACTATGCCTTGTGCGATCGCAACTTAGGTTCGCACGGCATCACGCCCGGGGGACGACTATCGATTCTATGGAATCGGGGCGTGACATGTCGTGTCCTAGATACGAGTGTATGCGTGCACGAGGCTGTGTATTCGTGTGTGCACGTGTAGTGTTCGTGTGATGTGGACACGCCGTATCCGGCACTAGGTGACACGAGATGACTCTATGGACACGTGCACATGTGTGTCTTTCATTACCAACCAATCAATCTAGATATTAGTTGTTTATTTTAATTCGAGTTTGAGAATCCCCCTTTTCTGATACTTAAACTGACTTATTGATTTTTCCTGAGAATTTATTGAATACACTAGACTGTTTTGTGTGATTTAATTATGATGTTTACACATCTGAGATTAGCCTGCATATTAGAGTTTCATGTTGGCATGAGGATTGTGGTTTTCGAATTGCAATTGGGTTGTTTAGACATGAAACAGTTTTGTATACTCTGAGAACTGAAAACCTGAGTTTCCTTTTTATTAAACCTGAGATTTTATTTCCCTTATGTTAAAAACTAAAATTTGAGCTTGAGTTGTGTGTTTTCTGACATTGATTGTGATTTAGGAAACCTGTGATGTAATGTATGTAACTGGGTTGACATGTGGTGCAAGTTTGGTTATTTTTTGATGATTAAAACTGAAAGTTGGATTGTTTTGTTACTAAACTGAGAAATTGGTCCTTGAATGAACCTGAACCGAATAGCAAACTGAGTTTTGGATTTGATTTTGTATGCCAAACTAAATTGTATATGATCACTGAGGTTTACTTGAATATGAGATTGAGATTTGGATTATAGGCTTGAGTTTAAATGTTTTGATTTAAACTGAAATTGATATAGTTAACTGAGATTCCTTTTTATGTGAAATCTGAGAATAGTTTGTATTAGTAAAATCTGAGGTTCACCTTGCTGTCACAAACACACATTTCATTATATTCACATTCTTGTTGACTGCACACTAACACTCATTCACTCATCTACTCACTTGTATGTGACACAGACCCATTTGAATAATGCTCAGTCTCCATTGATTTCAGTCCAGTTTTGATGCTTGAATGTCCTGCCCTTAACTTGGATTACCTGCCATTTGTACACAACCATATTTTCCCCAAAAACTGAGATAAAATCTGAATGTAATACCCACACACACAAGCATATGCCCTATTGACACACACACACACATGAACTAAACTGTTATATATTGACACTCTCACATCTACACAATCACTCACTATGATATGATTTCCCTTCCCCTTCACATGCCACAGCTTACAACTGCCATGTGACACTCAACTTACCATGCCCTCACACACACCACACTCTTCACATCTCATGAACCCACACACACAACCTCACCCCCTCCACGTGTTGGTCACATACACACACACACACACACACACTCTCTCTCTCTCTCTATATATATATATATATATATATATATATATATATATATATATATATATATATATATATATAAACTGTATATTTATATATATATATATATATTTTTATACATTTTATATATAAAAAATATATATATATATATACATATACATTTATATATATATATATATATATATATATATATATATATATATATATATCTATATATTTTTTATATATATATATATAAATATATATATATATATATATATATATATATATATATATATATATATATATATATATATCTATATATATTATATATATATTATATATAAAATATGTTTGAGTTTATAATGTATATATATATATATATATTATATATATATATATATATATATATATATATATATATATATATATATATATATATATATATATAAAATGTGTTTTGAGTTTATAATGTATGCCTATATGATATACATAGGTAGCATGAGTGATGTTGATGATAATGTGAATTGCCTATAAATTTAGTATATACAATGTGTGTATTGAGTATATATGCATATATATATATATATATATATATATATATATATATATATATATATATATATGCATATTGTATGTTTGATAGCTTGCATAGCATTGTGATGGTATGTGAGTGCTATCCTAGGCTTGGTTAGGCCTAGTGAGACTTGTTAGACTTGTTTGGGTTAGGTTTGACCTAATTGACCTAGTTTGACTAGTGTGGGTGACTAGAGTTGACCAAGTGTTGACTTTAGTCTAGTTTGACCTAGACAGTATGCAGATGCATTGTACATTTCATCTATCATCCCCTGTATACATCTTGACTTGTGTTGCTCTGAATAGGAGTCAGATACCTCATCCCGGACAATATATTCACTTCAGACATTCAGATACCAGGCGAGTACATTCTCTGATCATTTCATAACTTGCTTAGGATTATATTCCTGCTCTAGATTACTTTATTTGATGCTGTCACGATATTATCACGGATTGGTACTATATGGATCCCTACATTGAGATGTTATTCCCCTCGGGAGCATCGGATACTTCATGTCATGTGTTTCATGTACATCATTTATTTCTCGCTCTCATGTTATTCATGTTTCCCATGTGCTTCATGTACGTTCATGTACGCTCGTGTACTCTCATGTGCTCTCATGTACGGTCATGTTTCTCATGTACTTCATGTATAACCTATACTTCATGTGTACCCCTTCATGGGCCTTCATGTAGAATTCATGTGCACTCAGTTCTGAGCCCTCATGTATACTTCATGTACACCCATCTATGGGCTTTTATGTGAAAATCATGTGCGTAATATAACTTATCTGGATCCTTGTGTATTGATTGGGATATGGAGGAGTATAAATAGTCATGTGAACAATTACAAAGTAGTATAACCATGTGAGCCTCTTTAGTATATTCATGTACAAATCCAGCCGTTCACATGTCAACTTTGTACTCTACATCACTAGTCACTGATAGTTCTCTACTTATAGTAGATATTTCTATTACAGTTCTCTCTATTTACATCATGTACATTCTTTCGATTTTCATGTATCGTACTCTTTTGTATGTCTATATTTCCTAACCTGCTATGATCTGTGTGAGATATATTGTGCTCGCTCCCATCCTGACTGGACCTGTTAAAAAATTTATAGAGGATGATGAGGAACCATGTACCCCTTACTATAGAGCTTGCCTAGATGACACTCGCGACCTGGACCCTTTGGAGGTTTAGGCAGCTGCTGAGGATGATACCTATGCATAGTATAGATAGTCTAGACTGTTCTTTCTTTTCATGCACTACTAAAATATGCTATATTAGCGACGTTGTTTAGCGACGGAATAAAATACCGTCGCTAAATATATAATATAGCGACTCCCTTCTATTGACATCGCAAAACGTCGCTGAATAGCGACGTTCAGCGACAGTAGATAAAATACGTCGCAGAATAGCGACGTTTAACGACATATTATTAAAATATGTCGCCATATATAAAATGGTTGCGACGTTTAGCGACGTCGACTGTACGTCGCTAACTTTTTTACTTAGGGCACGGTCCTGTTTTCTTTTTCCCCCTCACTCGAAAACTTGAAAATTTCGTAATTTTCCCTCGAGCTCTCGGCGACTCCCTCCCCCCCCCGTCGAGCTCCTCCTCCCCCAATCCGAGCTACTCCTCCTCTCCGGTAAACCCTAACCTAACTCCTCCTCCTCCTTCTCTTCCACCCACACACACACACACACATACACACACACAGAGACACACACACACACGGACACACGAACACACACACACACACATACACACACACACGGACACACACACACAGCTATTGTGCGTGTTTGAGTAGGGATGGAAACTTGATCCTCCGAACCCGACGGGGACCCGAATTTTTTTCCCCGATGGGGACGGGTTTGGGGATATAGAAACGGGGATGGGGACGGGGATGGGGATTAAACTAAATCCCTGATAACAGTAACAAGGCTCATATATCCGAGCATGTACCTACCCTGCATATAGGAAGGCCACAGTATAGTGCAAACCAGGTAGGGATTTTGAAGGCATGTTAGGCATGAACTCCTCTTTGATACCCATTAGACAATAATAGGTGAACTTCCCTTTATATTCAAACTGATATCAAGTCAATGCAAGAGTGTCCATGTTATGTTATAAGGTTTTCACCTAGATATCAGATTTGACTAGCATATCTAGGTAGCAATTGGTACCATAGAGTGCTGATACCAAGTCACTGCAAGAGTGCACATGACTTGGGGCTATGTACTAGCAGACCTGTAAATAGGTGCCTGTGTGAGTAGAAGGGTCTGTAGCAATTTGAGGGATAAGTAGGATTTAATTCATTCCTTTGTATAAGTGTTCACTTGTAGAAAAGTTGGCCATGGTGATGTTCCCAGTTCTAGTTAGGAACCTCATATGGGGCTCTGATACCTGGTAATGCCTAGGGACAGGTTAAGCCTCAGGATATTAGGCACTGGAGTAGGCTTATGCATAATGTTTTAAAGTACATGATAGTATCTGATTTGAGATACTTGCAGCAGACAGTTAGTAAGGAGTGGTTTACAGCCATAGAGTAGATGGGTGTTTAGGTATGGGCTCGAACCAGAGTGGGTAAGTTGGTATCAGGACATCAAAGGCTTGTGTACTAACAAATAGGCTTAGAGGGTACGTGCTTGTACCCACTATTATGCTCGGATACATGAGTACATTGTTAAACGGGGACGGAGATGGAGATAAAAATTTAAACCCGATCGGGGATGGAGTACATTGTTAGATCATTAGCTAGTATTAGAGAGAGAATTATTGTAATTGCCAAGTGTAGGTAAGAATTGGGTATCTCAAGATACTAAGTTATAACGTAAATATAGCTACACACATATATGTGTGTGTGTGTGTGTGTGTGTAGAGTTGAGAGTAATTGATTAGTGTGTGATACTAAATGTATATGGGATATAGATATTCGTGTGTGTGTATGCATTAGCTATAGGTTTGTGTAGTGTTTGAGAGCGTGTAAGTGTGTGTAATATTAAGGTATATATATATATATATATATATATATATATATATATATATATATATATATATATATATATATATATATATTTATGTGTGTCTATGTGAGTATAGTAGAGTGGTGTTTGAGTGTGTAGTATAGGCTTGAGTATGTGTCCAGAGGGTGTTCAGTCGAGTGTCAGTCTATCTAGTATACTATTTATTTACCTCTATATCATACTAGGAGACTTATTTAGTACTAGTTGTGGTTGTAATTAGTAGATATTATATTCAAGTCTTGTCAATAATGTCTTTGACTTTGTCATAGGGTCTTAGACATCGGTTGTAGGTGACATTATATATATATATGGTCTGGCGATATCGAAACGAATCTAGTGTGTCTGAATGAGATATCGGTTGTAGGTGACATCATATTCATCAATAATGCTAAGTCTACTACCAAATTTTTACAACCCTTTTACAACCACTCACCCATGTGCTGACATGTGGGCCATGGCCCACATGTCAGCAATGGGTGAAGGTTGTAAGAAGGTTGTAAGCATTTAGTTGTAACTGTAGCATTACTCCATATTCATGGGGTCTTTGACTTTGTCATGGGATCTTAGATATCGGTTGTAGGTGACATTATATTCAAGTCTTGAAAATTGATGTTAAGACAATTTTCAACTTGACCCTGGCGATATCGAAACGAATCTAGTGTGTATGAATGAGATTGGCATAAGTAAGAATCGATAGCGTATGTGTACACGTTGGATGCACAAGGACTTATGTGCGATATAGCATGGTTATTAGTAACTGTCCGCTACTAATGTGTGTCCCATAACGGAGAACAACAAGGTCAGACTGGTGGGCAGTATGCAGGACCAAAGCTAGAAATACCTTTGAGGTTGATGATATATCTTATCAGAAGGATGAACTACCTCTTGTAATAAATATTATAGAAGTTGACATGACGGAAGTTCCTCATTACACATCTAATTGTGTAGAAGAAGTAGAATTATCTAAAGAGGAAGATACAGATGAAAGTGAAGATGTAGAGGAGGAAGAAGAAGATGAGCTAAACGAACTAGATAAATTGTCAGAAGAGGATTAAATCTGTACGTTTGTTTTACCATCATATTTGAAACTTTAGTGACACTTTTATCATATAAATCTGTGACACTTTAGTGACACTTTTATCTGTGACTATGAGATTTTTGAAAAAATCTGTGATGTCTATCATATAAATATGTATATTTGTTTTATTGTCATATGTTATTATCAGGTATGACTAGACCCGGACGACGTGGAGGATATTATGTTAGGCAGTCCCGTCTGCCTCGGACTGGGGATGCAGATTCCGTACCCTCATCCTCATCTCCGAGTACGCCAATGTACCTTTCTGATCCCGGTCCATTACCGGGACAGGGCAGTTCCAGCAGGTTGGCGACTCCTCCCTCGTCGTCCAGCATTTCTGATCCCGCGTCCGGCATTCCTCCCGCGTCCAGCATTCCTCCTGCCGATGGCTCCATGGGGAGAGCCGACGCCGAGCATATGGAGGACGGCGATCAGACTGATCCTGCCCAGCCAGGAGGTGAGAGCGACCCTCCATGCGCTCCTCCGGACGAGATGCGTATGGAGATTTAGACGGACGGGCCTACGAAGTAAGTTAATTAGTTAATATATATTTCTCAAGTGATTATATGTACATATATATTCATGAAATTTATTATCTTATAGATATAGGCCTCCTGCAGTACAGAGACAGCTGGGATTATTTCTGAGGCAGAACTATGGTGGGCCTTGGATTAACTACTCAGATGCTCTCGCAGATAGGAAGGCCTTTTGGTTGGCCCACTTCAAGGTAAAAAATTTGTTTATTTTTAAATTTTAATAATTATTTGTGTATATTATATAACTTTTCTATTTTACTTCTTGTAGAGGACCTATTTCTATCCACCACACCGGACGACGAAGATCGAGGCCCAATTTTCTGCCGTCGCAGGTAAGCTCATCCGTAATGCGATCCACGACCAAAAGTCTCATGATCGCTCCGGAAAGCCGATCCATGGTTGGATCACGCCAGAGCAGTGGACTGCGATGAAGGCTAGATTCACCGAGGCCAGATACCAGGAGCGGTCTGACAAGGCCAAGGTGGCGCAGTCGAGCGCCAGTAAGTGGTGTGGTGGCTCCATTCCGATGACGGAGCATTTTCGTCGTCTGGTACGTTTTCTATGACGGATATCATTTTATATATAATTGGATAGAATGTTTAATACTAATAATAGATAATATATTTTAATAGGTAAAAATGGGTGAGGACCCGAACATGGTGTCCGTCTTCCGGGTCACCCATCGGAGGGCTGGGGAGTTCATTGACGAGAGGGCGACGCAGGCATATGTACGTTCTATTCTTTATATTAATTTACTATAATTTAGAAAATAGGAAAATAGATATCAATATAGACTTTAGCAAACACTTACACGTTAGCAAATATTGTTCTAGGTCGAGTTTTACCGGCTACAAGAGGAGGCGGCTGCTGCTGCTAGTGCGTCAGCAGAGGAAGGGGCTGGTACTTCCTTCCAGTCGCCTATAGCTCAATCGCCGGACGACCTCTGGATGACCGCCGTTGGTGGTCTTCAGAAGGGTACGTACTACGGTACGGGATCCTACGGTGCCTATTTGGCTTTAGAGTCATCCCGGGCCCCCTCTGTCAGTGCGCAGTCTCCAACTTCACAGGCGTCATCACGAGCTCAGGATATTCATCGTCAGATCGATGAGCTGCATCGCGAGTTGCAGCAGAAATTTTTTGATCACCTTACCGCAGAGCGACGATCCGACCCTCCTATGATCACTAGACGATTTGATGCGGTCGAGCACAGTATACAGGAGCTGATGAGTCTGCAGCAGGCTACAGCTGCCAGCTTACATACGCTCACCGAGTCTATGCAGCGCACAGAGCGTAGACAGGTCGAGCTGGAGGGATCACAGAGGACCATGTCTGCCTCACTCACTCAGGTACAAACTTTGATTGAGGAGAGTACTCAGAGGATGGTGAGTACCCTTGCTGCGCATGGTGAGCGACTGCGAGAGCTGGAGCAGATACGTCCTCCCGGTCCATCGACAGTGCCGACTCTAGACATTGCACTGCCTCCTACTGCCCCTACGATGCAGCTCACACAGGAGCAGTATGAGTACATGCTATCCCAGATGTGCGGCAGGGGTCCTCAGTGATCCAGTAGATTTTTTTTATCATCTTTGTATGTATTGGCCCTATGGGCCCATTGACCGTTCTGTACACTGATTTTCATTATTATTTGACTCTGTTGGACATGTATGTTTGTTGGACATGTATGTTTGTGATATTTAATTTGTTAGTATTTTTATTGAGTACATGTATGATATTTAGTTGTAGATTGTCATGATGGGAGACTGTTATTCATCTATTAGTTGTAGACTGTTATGATGGGAGACTGTTAATTATATATGATGATATCTACGACAGGGATGAAAAATATAACTACGCTGGGTTATAAGTGATGATCTGATATACAAAGGAGGTGCTGTCCAAATTTTAAAAAAAATATAATGTGTATTTTTGTGATGATGTGTGTCTGTGTTTACAGTGTATGTGAAATGCAGTGTTCGGAACCATCGATAGTTTTGATTACTGTTGTATGTTTTGTCTTGGACAGAAAGAGCAACTATTCAGGGTGTACTTCTGAGAGCTTCATTTTCACATCCTTCACTCTCTCGGGACGTCGTACATGATCCCGAAAAGGTGAAGGACGTAAAGAGGAAGCTCTGAGAAGTACACCCTGAACTGTTGCTCTTTCTATCCAAGATAAAACATAAAACAGTAAGCAAAACTGTCGATGGTTCGAACACTGCACTTCACACACACTGTAAACACAGACACACAGCATAACAAAAATACACAATATAATTTTTTAAATTTTTTTCAGTATTCTACGACGGATAGTGACGGATCTGCGACGTATAGCGACGTATGGGGACGTCGCTAATACGTCGTTAATTAGCGACGTTACGTCGCTGTACGTCGCTACTTTACTGACGTGGCAGTATGCCATGTCATCACATAAGTAGTCGCTAAGTAGTCGCACTACGTCGCTAATTTTGCGACGTAATATTTTCTTCGCTCTACGTCGCTAATTTTGCGACCACCCAGCGACATGGGAGTGACGTCGAAAACAGCGACGTAGGGCGACGAATTTGTCATCTACGACTAGCTTTTTTGCGACCTTTATTTTCCGTCGCTAAAGGCGTCGCTAATTTTCTTTAGCGACGCATTTTCCGTAATTAGCGACGTATTTGGACGTCGCTAATCTGGCTTATTTTAGTAGTGATGTTAGTTGTTGTCTTTGATTTCAGAGTTGTATTATTATGGAGATGTTGAGACTTTTGTTTGTTAACTTTGATTTATTTTACTTCTGTTTGTACCTCAGTTTTGAGGATTTCCTTATCTATTCCATCGTGCTATATTCTACCACTAGATTGTGATTGAGTTGTACCGTTTGTGACTTGGCCTCCAGTTGGAGAGTATTTCATATTGTGTTTGTTATGTTCATGACCTAGAACAGCGTTCTATCGCCGACACTACGACATAGGCTGAGCGCTGTTACGTACTCGTACCCTCACAGTGGGTGCGGATCGTGACAAAAATTTCCACCGATGACGCTATCACATCCATCGGCTATAACATTGCATCAGCATGTCACTGCTGCACGAAGTGCCAAACTGAAACTACCAACCACGTCCTGTCGTCAGGAGGCCTGGCGTCAGTGGTGTGACCTAGGTTCTCCACCTGCTGCCTCCCGAACCCGGCCAATGGCTTCAACGATCTTCTAGCCACTTAGGGTAAAGCCTCTCATGGACACCAGATCGTTGCAGCAGCCATTATGTGGGTTTTGTGGAAGAACTACAACAAACACATATATGAAGGGTACCGCTTCAATTATGCCCAACTAATTTTTGAGGTTCACAGACAGATACTCAAGGTCAATAGACATTGCAAGCACGTCAAGGAGAGCTTCTGGAACTCCCTGAACTGCTGTGTTTGCTTCTGTTTGAGGTGTAAGGCCTCGGAGCGGGCTCCTCTTTTTGCTTCCCTGCTCTTTTTCTTTTGGTCATGCCATTACTTGTAAAGGCTACGGCATTTTGCACCTTTTTATTGAATATATGACATGGTTGTTTATATATATATATATATATATATATATATATATATATATATATATATATATATATATGTGTGTGTGTGTGTGTGTGTGTGTGTGTGTGTGTGTGTGTGTGTGTGTGTGTGTGTGTGTGTGTGTGTATTGTTGTCACCCCCAGTTTTCAAGAATAGGGATATTTTGGTCATTTTTCATTTTTGAATATTTTTGAAATTTATTTATTTATTTATGATATTATTTTGGGGTTATTTGAGTCGAGTTCGAATTTCAACTCAATCCGACTTGTATCAGGGACCCGGGGTAGCTTTGACTCTCGTAGGACCCACTCATTAATTAGGCATGGCCCACATGACATTATTTTAGTTAGTGTGTTAGACTAATTTTTCATGAATAGGTTTAGTTTGATTAGAGACTTAAAACATGGCTAATTTAGCCTCAAACTAAAACCTTTTCCTAATATTAATTAATAAGACAAATGGGGGTGTTCTAGTCATTAGCATATAGGGACACCTATGCCTACACTAGGCCGGCCAAGAATAGAGGGATAGGGATGGGCTCCTTTGTTATTATCCACTCCATTTTCTCTCTCTTGTTCTTACCCAAAAATTAGAGAGAAGTCTCCATCCTTTCCACATCAAATCAATCCATTCCTTCATCAATCCCTTTCTTTTCTTCTCTATTTTTACCAAGAGGAGGAGCTAGCTAGATTTTGGGAGTTTTGGAACTTGTTCGTGTCCATTTGGAGGTCTCTTCGTGCCGGTGTCGTATCGGGAGGAGTTTTCTTAGATTTGATCAACCGGGTGGTATAATCTCTTCTCTATTTCATTCCTACAAGCATTTAAGATTAATTTGAACCCATAGGAATGACTCCCATGGTTGTATCTCCATTTGTGTCCGTTTCGTGTCCATTTGGTGGTCATAGGAGTGTCCTTTGTGTTGTGTTTTGTGTCCCAGTGGGAAACCCCCAATTTTGGACACACCTAGTGTTTGTACTATTGTGGGAATGATTTATTTGTGATTTAATCTCATATTTTAGATTTGTTAGGATGTGTTCTTCATGGTATCATATTGTATCATAATCTATATATATACGTATATATATCATTTGTTATCATTTGTTATATATATCATTTGTTATATATATAAAATATATATATATATATATATATATATATATATATATATATATATATATATATATATATATATATATATATATATATATATATATATATATATATATATATATATATATTATATTATATTATATATATTATAAAAAAAATAAAAAGATAAATATTATATATATTATATATATATATATATATATATAAATATATATATATATATATAATATATATATATATTTAAATATATATATATATTTAAATATATATATATATTTATATATATATAATATATATATATATATATATATATATATATATATATATATATATATATATATATTATATATATATATATATATATATATATATATATATATATATATTATGTGTCTTGTATATATATATATATATATCATGGGTGTGTGGGTGTCTTTATATATATGCTAGATGTGTGTGTAGAGATTTATATAGAGAGAGTGAGAGAGAGATATAGAGAATGGGATATGGAGAGTGAGAGAGGGATTAGAGAAGTAGAGAGTGGTAGAGAGAGTGAGGAAGTAAAGGAATGGAAGGGGGGAATAAAGGAGTGCAATAGCAGCAGTGGGAGCACTGCTCGGGCAGTGAGCTGCTGCCAAGAGCAGCAGCTGTGCGCAGTAGCAGTCCCCACAGGGGACTGCAATAGCTTAACAGCAGCAGTAGCTGTAGAAAGAGGGGGGGGGGGGATTAGCCCCTAACAGCAGCAGCATTAGCAGTAGGATCAACAGCAATAGCACCATAGGGACTGCCCCTTAACAGCCACTCATTCATCCATATTCCACAAGCATTCATCCATCCATTTATCCATCCTTCCATGCTTTCAATCATCCTCTCATTCATTCATTCATTCATTCGTTCATTCATTCATTCATTCATTCATTTTCTCCTTCATTTCGCATATTCATACATTTCCATTCCTCCATTCATTAAGCCATTTAATGCATTCATATACACAAACACTCATTCACATATTTCCTCCATTCATTCAACATTCATTCACCTTTCCATTCATTCAACATTCATTCACTCCATTCACTTATGCATACAACCCATATATCATTTCAGTCCCATATGGTTTGTTTTGAGTTGTGTGGGTGTGTGTGAGTGGTTAGCTAGTATGTTGGAATGTTAAAGGATAAGGTAATATTGAGATGACCAACATGACCATAAGTTGGACTAGATGTCTAGGAAACCCATATTTCTTGGTAGGTAAACCCTAGATAGGATAGTATCTAGCTATCCTAAGGAGCCTATGCTAGTATCTTGAGGATTAGCGGGGTTTCCTTTGTAATGGACAAGGTATCGGGAATATCTTGTAAGGGTAAATGTTAGAATATTGAGTAATATAAGGTATTGGGATTCTGATTGCTAGATGGGGTTAGAAATAGGTTGTCCTGGTAGGTAATGACTAGATGAGGATAGTTTAGGCTAGTCTTGACCCCCGTTGACCAAAAGTTGACTTTTTGATTGAAAGTCAACTTCGAGTCAATGCTTGACCTACAATCGACCCAAAACCAAACCAGAGTTGACCAGTTGACTGAAAGTCAACAGTTAGTCAACATTTGACTAGTTTGACCTAGGATTGACCCAAGGTTTACTCAGTGTTGACCAGAGTTGACCAGAGTTGACTTTTTGACCAAAGTTAACTGTAAGTCAACCCTTGACCCAGATTGACCTAGTTTGACTTGGATTGACTTTTTGTGACCTTGTTTGACCTTGGTTGACCTAGTGTGACCTAGTTTGTCTCAGTATGACCTTGTATGACCTAGTTTAGCTTGGTGTGACTTAGTTTGACCTAGTTTTGACTTAGACTTGCATATTATGACTAGATTAGCTTTCCTTTCATTATTAAACCCTGTTTGGACTCATGGTATCTTATCTTTAGGTCTGTGATTACTCTGAGCATATGTTCACCTTATCAGTTCAGGACCACAGGCGCGTATATTTACTGATAATTTTTATTGTCTTGATATCTGCTATATCCGATTCAGTTGTAGTGTCTTACTTGATTTCCAGACACGACAGTTCACGGACTAGTATATGTTGGATCATGACATGAGATATTGTTCCTAGATTTCTTAGTATATTGGTACATTTCCTGTCTTGTTCCCTGTACTTGTATAGACACCGATTCCTAAGGGGACTTGCTACCCTCTTATGGAATCCCGTGTCATAGCGTGTCATGTCTGATCCTTTATACTATTCGGGGATGGGAAGATATTAGTGGTTGTGTGATCAAAATCCCAACTTATTCCTCACACTTGTACTCACACTTGTACTTGTTACTTGTTCATAGCTATACCTTCGCTCACGACGGGTAAAGCCTGACCCCACTTGTTCATAGCTTTCCATGGTGGTCGGCCTGATCCTGCTCCGTTGTACACTTGTTCATAGCCGGTCAGATGGAAAGCCTGATCATGTTTCCCAAGCCGATCACATAACGCACTAATAATTTAAGGCACATTTTATATTTATTTATCATAGGAGGCTAAGTTCTGTTCGGGAGAAGGGTTACAACCCCGGTCCTTATTTGGTTTAAGGGTTGTAACTCGACTTTCGAATAGTTCCCAAGTCATTCTATACATTTTCGTCCTATTCAGTACTCACATCCTGTCATATATTTTCTGTTGATTTTGTCTTGTATTTTACATGTTCTACATGCTCTTATGCTATACCTTGATTGGAGGCTAGGTTCTGTTCGGGAGAAGGGTTACAACTCCGGTCCTTGTTTGGTTTATGGGTTGTAGCTCGACTTTCGAATGGCTCCCAAGTCATCCCATATCTTTGTCTTGTATTTCATTATACTGTCTCTTATAGAATTTGTCAATTCATATGGAACTGCTGTTAGTGTTTATACTTGCTCATTTTTCTGACAGGATATTATTGATATATTACAGATGTTTCTGAGGCAGACTGCTCGACCTTCTATGGGGTCGAGATAGATGGAGGCTTAGGCCAGGACTGTGGCCTATTAGTTGAGCCACTAGACTTTGTACTCCCAGAGTAGTTAGCTTAGTTAGGCTTGCCTGGACTGCGATCCAGCTTTTGGTTTTAGACTATAGTAGCTTATATTTATATTTTGTGACTCTGTGATGTTGTTTGTTTCTCTTTGGCTGTGTTCGATGTTGAACTCATTTTCTGTTTTCACATCTATCATATTTCATTTTCGTGCTATCTATCTTAGTTTTGTTTTGTGATTGAGTTATGCCATATATATTCCTCCGTGCAGAGATGATAGGTACCCTTATATTGTTTAGTATAGTTTTTTGTAGACTGTCACGCCCCGCTCCCGTAGGAGCGATCGTCCTCGCTAAGGCGTGATGCCGCACGAGCCTAGATTTGCGCTCGTGCAAGGCAGTTCCATAACGGCCGATTACACCGGCGGCGACGGGGTCGTCGCACAGAAGTCCCAAGCAGAAACTTTGAATACATTGCAGCGGAATTTAAAGAAGAACACATGAACACGAGACATTCAAAACAATCTCTTTATTGATATTGAGTACAAGATTACATTTGTGGGCGCAAGGCCAAATACAAGTCTCTCAGGCTCACTTTTCACTCATTTACAATTCACTCTGCTCTCTCTCATCTCTCGATACAATACTTGGATCCAGCGGAAGCTTCGGAAGGCGATGTCCATACATTATGTCCTGTATAAGTCTTCAGTTCACGCGGCCGCACGCTTCGACTCGCCAAGGAACTCCGTGCCTCGACGCATCCAAGCGAGCTCCGCACCACGAGCTTCTACCTGTGCCTGCACATGAAACACTGTGTGGGTGTCAGTACCACTGTACTGGTGGAGTGAGCTTCTCGCCCACCCATACAAAACCTACACGTTTCATTTACTTTGTGTAACATAAACCCTCTTTCGATTGTCTTTCTATTCTTGCCTTAGGATCAGTTTAGGACCGGCGCCTTAGCGCAACTTGTGTATCAGAACCATCCCGTGCTTGCAATGTCAACGTTAACTCATACTTTGTCGCTAGACCACTTCTCGTGCCAACAACGTTAACCTATCAAGTCGTGTTTGCCTTACGGCCATAATCGGAGACGCAACTACACGAAGGACTCCATTTCCTTGCCTCTGGACCTTTCTCGTGCTTGCATTGGCGACGCACCGACTTATACTTGTCTTTTGTGCCAAACTCTGGGACGTAACGACTCGGTCGTGCCATAACTCGATTCGTGCTTCAATATCTCCGAGGCAGCGCCTCCTTGTTTAGTCTTGCTTATACTTGTGTTGTGACAACGCGACCGTGCCTCATATTTCGAGGCCGAACCCAATAACTCGACATAACTTCATACAACTAGCCCTACGGCCCTTTTTGACTTAACTCGCAACTTAACACTCGATGCCACATCTCGTGCCGAAGCACGTCGCCTTCGCTATAGCCAAATCCTAGGCTCCGACATTGTGTCTTTTTAACTTATACATATTCAACTCAATCCACCGTCACACACACACGGATTGCCGCCCATGCCGACACCAAACTTACCATGTTAGTTGAAAACAATTATTATTAAGTGTTTGTTATGGGATTGGCCTAACCAGCCGCCTTGGACGTAGCCTGGTACTCGGGACCCTTTCAACGCAAGTAGCGAGCCCCGATGAAAGTCCCCGACATACCGATCGCCTAACCAGCGTTGCCTATTACCCAGCTCGGCTACAACTTGTTTCTTCCTAGGCCGAGACGGTCCCGTGGCCGCGGGTCTCCGCTCGAAGAAACCACCCCTTGTCGACAAGTGTCCAAGTTCATAAGGGTTACATGGAGTGTTTTAGAATACAGTTTGGGCTTGTTATGTGATCAATTCTTTTACTTGGTTGTTTTACTCTTTCCATTTTTCATACTTCCTTTGCAGAGCCCCTAACCAGGGTTGCCTCGGCGACTAACCATAGCTTGGACTTAACATTCTTTGAACTCAGGGAACGGCTACTGCATAGCCTTCCAACTTAACTTGAACATAGCGTGTTTCCTTTAAGTGTCGACCGACCATGGATAACTTTCCACTGAACCAACCGTGGCTCGTGGCTCTAAACCGACTCGTGTTCGACGCAACGCTGTCGCCCAAGTCATACTTCATATGACGGGCCTTGGGGTCGTGGGACTATTTATCTTGACAACCGCAGAATGAGCGGGACAACACGTAGAATAACTTAGGTCGACCGGCATAACATTTGCCTAACTCACTCAGCCTACAACTTAACCCAAGGGACGAGCAAAGGCTATGCCAAGCCTTGCGGGACAGGACCGTGCATGCTTTAGCAAGCATTTGTGCGGGCGACGCCTATGACTTAGGCTAACTCTCAGCTTTTGCACCGAAGACCAACTTTCCTTCTCCCAAGCCACGGGACGAAGGACCGAGTGTCATTTTCAAAGCACGAACGTGCACCAACTCTAAGCCGACAGTGGGACGTTTTCCATGTTCTAACTCGATTCAAACCGTCGGGATTATTCCCTTAGCTATGTGGATGCGTAGCTTTTATTATCAAGCCTAACTTGTGCAAGTTGAAAACACGATTTATTATGTGAAGGCAAAGATGAGGAGAGTTCACCGAAACTACCCCACCTGAGCGATGTCTCCGAGCAAGCCGTTGCAAGGCTAAGACCGAACGCCGTCGGCGTTTCGATTCCTCCGATTGACTTTGCGGGACGGGGCACTACAACATACACCACTCAGAACAAGTCTCGTCCTCGAGACTTTCCTGAGGGCAAGTCATCCTACCATTTCTATGGCCAAGACTTAATCGTACACATTTCGCCTACGCGTTCCTTCGATTCCGAGCCACGCTCGCACTATTATCAATCTTTCCTTTAACACGATTTCACGATCTCGACACACTCCCATCTTTCAAGCCTTGCTTGAACTCGTCGTATCACTTGGCTGGATCGTGCACGCATTCCAAGCGTCCCCAAAATACATGCATTCAGCCAAGCCGCATGATAGAGAATTGTCATTCTCACTCGAGTCGCATCGTGCACATACCCAGGCGTCCCTGAAATATATGCATGTCAGCCGAATCTCGTGAGCAGGGTTTCCTATATTCGTAATTCACGTTATCCATCCATGCCAATCCTCAAGATCAATCCTTCGATTGATAACTCATGAAACAGGGTGTCTCGCCTAACCGCTAGGCCATTTCTTTACGAGGCTAAGTCAATGTCAGGATTGGAATCATAGTTCCCCAACAATAATGCCAACACTGACCCCAATCCTAGGGTCAAACCAAAGTCGGTAGTACGGGGTTTTCTACCCAAGCTCGCATCACTCAAATTTCTAAACATCGAGCACGATCACCTATTCGCATCAATGCGTTCATTGCGCAGAATTTCAAATTCTTTCAATCACCAATTCTAACCAATTCATATATTCGATCACGAGGTCGTCTCGCTCGTCAATACGTTGCACCCCAATCTCACGCGAGTCCGACTATCTACGGCGGTTCGTGAATCACCACGCAACGCACCCGCAGAATAATCATTCTCATCGAGGCGTAACTCTTGTTGAGTTTAGACTAACTCCTTTTCGGTACACGGACTGGACCTACTCAATCCTCAAGTTCAATCGACAAGCACACCAATTCAATCTCGAGTCTAACTTCGTGTCAAGCCACAGGTCAAAGCACAATCTGTCGCACCGTGCAAGTTCGACCACTCCCGCTGTATGAATCACCATACCAGCGCTCACGCAGAGTGATCGCCCTAATCGGCGTGACGCATGTGCGAGGCTGGAGTGGCACTCGCATAAGACAAGAACATCAACGTTGTGGTTGTCGACGAAGCAAATCCAAATATTCCAATTTTTATCCAAGCCAAGTTCGATAGTTCGATCGTCATTCGTTCAACTTAGAAAATCCTCGAGCCAGTCTATCTTTTCCTCGACACATTTTTAACATCCCAAGTATAGCATCCAACGGAACAATGACATTTGCACGACCGTCATTCGCCGAGTCAGAGTGCCCCCGAGTTATCGCATATCGATCTTTGATACGCCTCAATACCATCGACGATATGCGTAACCTGACGATCTTCCTTTGCAACCAATTTCGAGTCGTGCGACCGATGTTATTGTTCGGACTGGATATCCTATAATTTTCCTCGATATTCAAGATCAAGTTCGATCGTAATTCCTCAAGTTCGTTTCAAGATCGTTGTTCAAAACTCAAGTCACATTTTATTTGCATCAATCCGATATCGCACGCGCGATCCTCTAAATTTCCTCGATCAAGACCATTCAATTTTATTTATCGTTCCGAAACATTTTCTAACTCGCGTTGCACAATCACAAGTTGTCCGAACGAAAATGCTCGTTCGGGACATTCGAAGTCACGACCAACTAAGCGTGACGCCTTCTAACGCTTTGCGCGATCGCATCGCCTTGCCGACATACTCGTAATCCTCAATATTCACTCGAACAATTTCCAAGACAAACCATACACCACTCGGACTCGAGCCACTCGACTAATCGTCGACACTCATTCTTATTCTTCTCCGAACCTATCACATACACCACTCGGATTTAAGCCATACGATCTAGTCCTCAATCACATTCGTGTCATTCGCTAAGATATCCTTCAGATTTGTTCAACGAATCGCTAACGTAGTCGCTCGCGTCGTATCGACGCACTAAGTCGTTCGCACTATTTCCTCAAAATCCAAATCAATCTTCCGTGTACGCCTAAGCGTTAGTCCGATAGCGTTCCTATCGATAGACACTCTAAGTACATCTCCGTTCCCGACCGAACGATACTTGATATCGCTCGCAACTCGTTTGCACCAAGGGTCAAGGTGCGCGACGCGAAACACAACTTAGCCAAAAGGCCGTGTGCATAGCCATCCTGTGTGGACTATATTCCGAGTTTGCACGCTCAATTGCTAGGGTCGACGTTGGACTAATTAGGCATGCACGCGACTTGCTAAGGTCAACGTAGGACTATTCGGGCACACGTGCGACTTTGCTAACATTAGCACATATTTTCTATCGAGTCAAGTTTGCAACGTTCGGCACAAAGGCCCTATCGACGCATTTGGCAACGGCCTATCCATGCGTTAGGTTGAACGATTATACGAGCTTTTGAAAATATTTAGACTTATTGTATGGACATGCCGAGGAACATTTGAGAGAGAGCGCACCAATGATAACAACTTGCGGAAGCAACAGAGTTTTGTGGAAATATCAAAGTTAAAGAATTCAATCGACGGTCCAAGGACGTAAAGCCGTGCTCTGATACCACTATGTCACGCCCCGCTCCCGTAGGAGCGATCATCCTCGCTAAGGCGTGATGCCGCACGAGCCTAGATTTGCGCTCGTGCAAGGCAGTTCCATAACGGCCGATTACACCGGCGGCGACGGGGTCGTCGCACAGAAGTCCCAAGCAGAAACTTTGAATACATTGCAGCGGAATTTAAAGAAGAACACATGAACACGAGACATTCAAAACAATCTCTTTATTGATATTGAGTACAAGATTACATTTGTGGGCGCAAGGCCAAATACAAGTCTCTCAGGCTCACTTTTCACTCATTTACAATTCACTCTGCTCTCTCTCATCTCTCGATACAATACTTGGATCCAGCGGAAGCTTCGGAAGGCGATGTCCATACATTATGTCCTGTATAAGTCTTCAGTTCACGCGGCCGCACGCTTCGACTCGCCAAGGAACTCCGTGCCTCGACGCATCCAAGCGAGCTCCGCACCACGAGCTTCTACCTGTGCCTGCACATGAAACACTGTGTGGGTGTCAGTACCACTGTACTGGTGGAGTGAGCTTCTCGCCCACCCATACAAAACCTACACGTTTCATTTACTTTGTGTAACATAAACCCTCTTTCGATTGTCTTTCTATTCTTGCCTTAGGATCAGTTTAGGACCGGCGCCTTAGCGCAACTTGTGTATCAGAACCATCCCGTGCTTGCAATGTCAACGTTAACTCATACTTTGTCGCTAGACCACTTCTCGTGCCAACAACGTTAACCTATCAAGTCGTGTTTGCCTTACGGCCATAATCGGAGACGCAACTACACGAAGGACTCCATTTCCTTGCCTCTGGACCTTTCTCGTGCTTGCATTGGCGACGCACCGACTTATACTTGTCTTTTGTGCCAAACTCTGGGACGTAACGACTCGGTCGTGCCATAACTCGATTCGTGCTTCAATATCTCCGAGGCAGCGCCTCCTTGTTTAGTCTTGCTTATACTTGTGTTGTGACAACGCGACCGTGCCTCATATTTCGAGGCCGAACCCAATAACTCGACATAACTTCATACAACTAGCCCTACGGCCCTTTTTGACTTAACTCGCAACTTAACACTCGATGCCACATCTCGTGCCGAAGCACGTCGCCTTCGCTATAGCCAAATCCTAGGCTCCGACATTGTGTCTTTTTAACTTATACATATTCAACTCAATCCACCGTCACACACACACGGATTGCCGCCCATGCCGACACCAAACTTACCATGTTAGTTGAAAACAATTATTATTAAGTGTTTGTTATGGGATTGGCCTAACCAGCCGCCTTGGACGTAGCCTGGTACTCGGGACCCTTTCAACGCAAGTAGCGAGCCCCGATGAAAGTCCCCGACATACCGATCGCCTAACCAGCGTTGCCTATTACCCAGCTCGGCTACAACTTGTTTCTTCCTAGGCCGAGACGGTCCCGTGGCCGCGGGTCTCCGCTCGAAGAAACCACCCCTTGTCGACAAGTGTCCAAGTTCATAAGGGTTACATGGAGTGTTTTAGAATACAGTTTGGGCTTGTTATGTGATCAATTCTTTTACTTGGTTGTTTTACTCTTTCCATTTTTCATACTTCCTTTGCAGAGCCCCTAACCAGGGTTGCCTCGGCGACTAACCATAGCTTGGACTTAACATTCTTTGAACTCAGGGAACGGCTACTGCATAGCCTTCCAACTTAACTTGAACATAGCGTGTTTCCTTTAAGTGTCGACCGACCATGGATAACTTTCCACTGAACCAACCGTGGCTCGTGGCTCTAAACCGACTCGTGTTCGACGCAACGCTGTCGCCCAAGTCATACTTCATATGACGGGCCTTGGGGTCGTGGGACTATTTATCTTGACAACCGCAGAATGAGCGGGACAACACGTAGAATAACTTAGGTCGACCGGCATAACATTTGCCTAACTCACTCAGCCTACAACTTAACCCAAGGGACGAGCAAAGGCTATGCCAAGCCTTGCGGGACAGGACCGTGCATGCTTTAGCAAGCATTTGTGCGGGCGACGCCTATGACTTAGGCTAACTCTCAGCTTTTGCACCGAAGACCAACTTTCCTTCTCCCAAGCCACGGGACGAAGGACCGAGTGTCATTTTCAAAGCACGACGTGCACCAACTCTAAGCCGACAGTGGGACGTTTTCCATGTTCTAACTCGATTCAAACCGTCGGGATTATTCCCTTAGCTATGTGGATGCGTAGCTTTTATTATCAAGCCTAACTTGTGCAAGTTGAAAACACGATTTATTATGTGAAGGCAAAGATGAGGAGAGTTCACCGAAACTACCCCACCTGAGCGATGTCTCCGAGCAAGCCGTTGCAAGGCTAAGACCGAACGCCGTCGGCGTTTCGATTCCTCCGATTGACTTTGCGGGACGGGGCACTACATAGACGACCTATACAGCATTCTACCATCGATTCTGTGGTATAGGCTGGACGTACCTAGGTGCTCGTGCCCCTAATCAGGGTGCAGGTCGTGACACATTTTTGTGGTGGCCCATGCAGGTCGGTGTCGTAATTATTGCGATCTCGTAATGGTGCTCGACTTAGATTACTAATTACGAGCCTGCGACTAGGACATAGAATCTAGGATATGATAGGAGTTACTCAATCACATTTTAGAAAAATTCTGATCTTTTGATTACCATGACAACTCTTCTTACATTGAATTCAATTGTCCTTCCTTATCATGTACCATATTGATCTCCTTGTTTCAATCTATCCTCAGGATGACGATTACCCGCTCTCAAGCAGCAGGATCTAGTGTTGTTCCAGAGAGGCCCGATCCGGTAGGACCTCCATCTCCGGCTGCGGGAGCTGCAGTTGAGACCTCAGTTCCTGTCCTTCAGGCGGGAGTAGCAGCGACAGTTCCAGGAGGTCTTCCACCTCCAGCAGCAGGACCGTCTATAGTCATTCCTGAGACTCTTCCACCGTCGCCTCCGCTACCGACAGATACACAGCAGATGATGGCCCTTCTACAGCAGATAATGCAGACCCAGAGGGCCCAGGAAGAGGCACAGCAGCATCAGGCTGACGCATCCCACCGCCAGACAGAGGTGCTACGGCAAAGCATGGAGAACTCCCACCAGCTGGCGATGGCAACAGTTGAGAGGGTAGTTTCGGGTACAGTTCAGGGTGCCCCAGTTCAGTAGCAGAGTCAGGGGAGGCCTGGCACTTGTCTAGATTTCCGGAAGATGAACCCAAGGGACTTCAAGGGTACCGATGGTATCCTGTATGCAGATGACGGGTTGGAGGACGTCCAGAGGAGCCTGGAGTTAGTAGAGGTTCCGAGGGGACTATGGGTCACAGCTGCGGCGAGTCAGTTCTTCGACATCGCCTTGACGTGGTTTTGCACGGATCTTCGTACATCAGTGAGAGGTTTGATATGGAAGAACTTCAGGCAGCTCTTTAAGGAGAAGTTCTACCCCGATGTGGCTCTGACAGCTCTGGAGGCCCAGTTCGTCGGATTGGTGCAGGAGAACTCGTCGGTGGACGAGTATGCAGCGGAGTTCTTCCGTCTGAGTAGGTTTGCACCAGATCTGATCCAGGATGAGGGGTATATGGCCCGCAAGTTCCAGAGGGGCCTTATTCATGAGGTTCGTACTTGTACTTCCGGGCGACGCGATGCGACCTTCGAACAGATACTGATGGAGGCGCAGATAGCAGAGGAGGACTTCGGCCTTAAGCCGAAGAGGGGCAGTGACGTTCTTGGAGCGAGTTCCAGTACGGGGCCGACAAAGCGCCCTTACTTCCAGCAGAGGCAGATTCAGCAGCAGCCTCAGTTACAGCTTCAGCAGGCACCAGCACGTGCCCGCCAGCAGCAGGGTCAGGGCTAGAGACAGGCCATACATTGTGTTTTCTGCGGGAAGACGAAGAACACCCGGGAGGTTTGTCAGATGAGGCTAGGAGTTTGTTTATTCTGTGGGGCTCTAGATTACCAGATGAAGAACTGTGCTGCTCCTGCAGTCAGACAGGCAGGTCAGGACAAAGTACAGCAGGGGCGAGCTTTCGCCATGACAGTTGAGGATACTCAGGCAGTAGCAGGGCAGATTATAGGTTTCAATCTTTCGATCTTATTTTCATATTTTCTCCTTATAATTGTCTTAAAATTTGATTCCATCTGTTCCTTGATTGTTTGATAAAAATTTTATTCTTGTGATGTGATTTTCTTCTGAGATAAGTCGTATGGGCTAGGTCGTCTCGATTATGAGATTTTAGAATCCTCTAGGCTCATGCTAGCAGGCATAGTGAGGACATATAGTCGGATTATGGGCGTATTTCTCGGGCGTAGGAATTTAAGGTTTTCGCTGCCAAGCATGCGACAATGCAAAATTTTTAAATACTATGATTCTAGAGGTATGTACCTTAGTCAAGGACTCTGTGATTATCGTAGCCTTATTTACTAGCATGACGGAGATTCTGAGTATCATGATTTTGGACAGACGCATACAATTATCGAACTGCATGATTTTCTGTAATTACTTTGTTTTAATTTTGAGGACGAAATTTTTTTTAAGGTGGATAGATTTGTCACCCCCAGTTTTCAAGAACAGGGATATTTTGGTCATTTTTCATTTTTGAATATTTTTGAAATTTATTTATTTATTTATGATATTATTTTGCGGTTATTTGAGTCGGGTTCGAATTTCAACTCAATCTGACTTGTATCGGAGACCCGGGGTAGCTTTGACTATAGTGGGATCCACTCATTAGTTAGGCATGGCCCACATGACATTATTTTAGTTAGTTTGTTAGACTAATTTTTCATGAATAGGTTTAGTTTGATTATAGACTTAAAACATGACTAATTTAGCCTCAACCTAAAACCTTTTCCTAATATTAATTAATAAGACAAATGGGGGTGTTCTAGTCATTAGCATATAGGGACACCTATGCCTACACTAGGCCGGCCAAGAATAGAGGGATAGGGATGGGCTCCTTTGTTATTATCCACTCCATTTTATCTCTTGTTCTTTCCCAAAAATTAGAGAGAAGTCTCCATCCTTTCCACATCAAATCAATCTATTCCTTCATCAATCCGTTTCTTTTCTTCTCTATTTTTACCAAGAGGAGGAGCTAGCTAGATTTGGGGAGTTTTGGAACTAGTTCGTGTCCATTTGGAGGTCTCTTCGTGTCGGTATCGTATCGGGAGGAGTTTTCTTAGATTTGATCAACCGGAAGGTATAATCTCTTCTCTATTTCATTCCTACAAGCATTTAGGATTAATTTGAACCCATAAGAATGACCCCCATGGTTGTATATCCATTTGTGTCCGTTTCGTGTCTATTTGGAGGTCATAAGAGTGTCCTTTGTGTTGTGTTTGTGTCCTAGTGGGAAACCCCCAATTTTAGACACACCTAGTGTTTGTAATATTGTGGGAATGATTTATTTGTGATTTAATCTCAGATTTTAGATTTGTTAGGATGTGTTGGTATCATATATATATATATATATATATATATATATATATATATATATATATATATATATATATATATATATATATATATATATATTATGTATGTATGTGTCTCTCTAATATATATATATTATGTGTCTTGTATATATATATATCATGGGTGTGTGGGTGTCTTTATATATATGCTAGATGTGTGTGTAGAGATTTATATATATAGAGAGAGAGAGAATGGGATACGGAGAGTGAGAGAGGGATTAGAGAAGTAGAGAGTGGTAGAGAGAGTGAGGAAGTAAAGGAATGGAAGGGGAATTAAGGACTGCAATAGCAGCAGTGGGAGCACTGCTCGGGCAGTGAGCTGCTGCCAAGAGCAGCAGCAGTGCGCAGTAGCAGTCCCCACAGGGGACTGTAACAGCTTAACAGCAGCAGTAGCTGTAGAGAGAGGGGGGATTAGCCCCTAACAGCAGCAGCATTAGCAGTAGGAACAACAGCAGTAGGACCGTAGGGACTGCCCCTTAACAGCCACTCATTCGTCCATATTCCACAAGCATTCATCCATCCATTTATCCATCCTTTCATGCTTTCAATCATCCTCTCTTTCATTCATTTTCTCCTTTATTTCACATATCCATACATTTCCATTCCTCCATTCATTAAGCCATTCAATGCATTCGTACACACAAACACTCATTCACATATTATCTCCATTCATTCAACATTCATTCACCTATCCATTCATTCAACATTCATTCACCTATTCCATTCATTCGCTCATTCATTCATTCAATTTTCCTTTTCATTTCATCCTTCCATACACCCATCCATACACATCCATATCTTCATTCATTTACTCCATTCACTTATGCATACAACCCATATATCATTTCAGTCCCAAATGGTTTGTTTTGTGTTGTGTGGGTGTGTGTGAGTGGTTAGCTAGTATGTTGGAATTTAAAGGATAAGGTAATGTTGAGATGACCAGCATGACCATAAGTTGGACTAGATGTCTAGGAAACCCATATTTCTTGGTAGGTAAACCCTAGATAGGATAGTATCTAGCTATCCTAAGGAGCCTAGGCTAGTATCTTGAGGATTAGCGGGATTTCCTTTGTAATGGGCAAGGTATCGGGAATACCTTGTAAGGGTAAATGTTAGGATATTGGGTAATATAAGGTATTGGGTTTCTGATTGCTAGATGGGGTTAGAAATAGGTTGTCTTGGTAGGTAATGACTAGATGAGGGTAGTTTAGGCTAGTCTTGACCCCCGTTGACCAAGAGTTGATTTTTTGATTGAAAGTCAACTTCGAGTCAACGCTTGACCTAGAATCAACCCAAAACCAATCCAGAGTTGACCAGTTGACTGAAAGTCAACTGTTAGTCAACTTTTGACTAGTTTGACGAGGGTTGACCCAAGGTTGACTCAGTATTGACCAGAGTTGAACAAAGTTGACTTTTTGATCAAAAGTTAACTGTAAGTCAACCCTTGACCCAGATTGACCTAGTTTGACTTGGATTGACTTCCTGTGACCTTGTTTGACCTTGATTGTCCTAGTATGATCTAGTTTGTCTCAGGATGACCTAGTATGACCTAGTTTAGCTTGGTGTGACTTAGTTTGACCTAGTTTTGACCTAGACTTGTATATCATGACTAGATTAGCTTTTCTTTCATTATTAAACCCTGTTTGGACTCATGGTATCTCATCTTTAGGTCTGTGATTACTCTGAGCATCTGTTCACCTTATCAGCTCAGGACCACAGACGAGTACATTTACTGATAGTTTTCATTGTCTTGATATCTGTTATATCTGATTCAGTTGTAGTGTCTTACTTGATTTCCAGACACGATAGTTCATGGACTAGTATATGTTGGATCATGACATGAGATATTGTTCCTAGATTTTGTAACGCCCCAGTCCCAAAATACGAAGGACTAGGAATGCGTAACATGCCAGCTACGCATTCGACCAAACTCTGGTCCGACTCGAATATGCATAAGATGTGTTATAATGTACACAATCTACATAATACAACTATATATATGTCTCAATCCACAATAAAATAAAACACAAGAAAGAGCCACAGGTGTTAAAGTCGGCCGCCCAATAACACAAAAACTCGAATAGACACAAAAAAGAAATATGAATCTATAAAAAACTAGGCTATGGCAGCAGAGGAGTAACTAATATGATTAAATAACATACCTCGGTAGAAATGAAATAAGTACCTTATACCAATGCCCGCATATCAAGGCAATTACCCTCATCATCTTTAGACAGGCTCCACAATCGTTTAAGCTAAAAAACTGGTAGGGGACCAGGTCCTCCGGGGGACATAACAAGGTACAAGAAACAACATGCCAAAAGTAAAACAGTATAATACCACATACTCAATGATAAACTACTGTAACCATCTAAGTGATATGCAAATGAGAGTATGGTATCGTACCCCGGGCTGGTACTCACGGACTCATCCGTATGCTAGACAGTACCCTCTAGGCTCCGTATGGGGGAACCCAATAAAGGATAGTATATGTAGATATATGTACTTTAGATTCCGTATTGAGAACCCAAAGTCCAGTACTCATATAGATAGGTAATATATATAATATGCCCAGAGTACGATGAAGACTCTCCCCTCCTAATGTAACCTCACGTCTCATGTCCACGATGTCTCATGTCCCTAACATGCAAGATCATGGCCTCTAACTAATGCAAGGAGTCATAATAATATATATGTTATATACCTATCTCATATCATGGATCCTATAAGCCTACACAGAATCACCATGAATACTTCAAGAAGGATTCTGTTACATGTAATAGTGTCAAGTATCCTATGGTCTGTCGTGCTCAGGATACAAGCACGTATCATGGGTTCATGGTAACAACTCTCTAACTGACGATACCCGACTCCGCGGACGGATATCGGCACCCGAACCTTATTCGGACACTAAGTATCGTCTCACGGCCCTAGGGTAGACACACACACCAATCCTATCAAATAGCTATAGTAACTAAATACTAATAAATAGAGCAAGAACTGAGATATATGATGGCAAGGTACACTTGCCTGCTGCCTGCTGTCTGCTGCGGTGTCGCCTGACTGATGTCTTCAATTGGAGGTACAGCGGATCCAAGTTGTCCTATTATAACATTTTCTAATCAATGCACACAATCTAATTCAATTAATATAAAAAGAAAGTAATCATTTGCACAACGTCAACTAGTATGGTGACTTTCATGCCAACGATCCAACAGTTGTGTGGCCTTCGACAACGTGCTAATAACCACGTACCATACTACTTTCTATTACGTCATGTGGGTCTCGAACATCATGTTATCACATGTACATTTAGACATTTATATGATTCCAATACGTGTAATCCTAAACATACGTAGATACGACACGATGTCCCAAATTCACGACGACGCTAAACGATACTTCGAGCATGCATGTAGCCACTCAAACACGCATGTCGACAGCAAATAAAACTGAAATTAGTATGAATTAATTTCTGGAATTTATATTTATTAATTTAAAAAATACTAAAATATTTTTCGTTGCATATACAATGTTTCGTTGCATATCGACTAGGTGTTTTAGCAACTTGACAACTAGTTTGTGCATACAAAGTTGCCAACTTATGTAAAAATAAATCATTTAATATGTAAAATATACTAATTTATATTCTGAAATATAAATTAAAACTATTTATAAACATTATTTGATGATAATATATACAAGAAATAATTATCTAGTTAGTATGTCCAATTAATGACACAATATGGCCAACATACCTATTTATTTGGAACCAATTAAAATAGAAAAATTAATATTTTAATTATAAAATAATATTTGAAAATAATTCAAATATATCATATTTATTTTATATACTAAAATTAAGCTAGCCGGTTAGCACATTCAAGTAATCTCACTAGGTTGTCCAATTTCGGTTGATTCGGACTAGATGAAATATTGAAAATATAACACTTTATATTCTAAAATTAATAAACTTATAAATAATATTCAGAATATATTACCATAGAATTTAAGGTTCTTAAACATCGAATTTCAGTAGGACAAATAGGACATAAATCTATACAAGTTCTATTTTGAGAATCAATGATTACGGTGACAAAAATAATGAAGTTGCAAGCAAATATATACATAAAACTTTACTAGATGAATTTTGGACATATTGGGATGTTGTAGAAGAGTGTTAGGAACGTTACCAATGGATTAGTTGCTACCATGGGGTCTCCTAAGGGTGCGCAAACAGCAGTGCACCGAATTCAGTTTCAGCCCTGACACCTCTGATGGAGGGGCTGTTTTGAAGGAGTTAGAGTGAGTTTTTCTGAAAGGTTTGTGAAGATAAAATGGTGAGAACAGAGAGAGGAAGAAGCATACTAAATTTGAGAGAGAAATACTTACTGTAGAGAGAGATATGGCCGAAATGGTGAAGACTAGTTGAATTCAGATTCAGCCTGGGTAGGGGTGGAAAGATGGTTGTTTGGGGAAAATTGAGAAGGATTTTGGAGATAGTTTGTGAAGAAAAAATATTATGAAGTGGGTTAGGAAGAAGTTTTGTTCCGATGCTATGAGGTAATAAGGTGAGGAGAAGTCTATATATAGCCAACCATTAAGGGGGAGGTGAAGGGTTGAGTGGAGAGTTAATGGTTGGGAGTTTTTTGTAGGTTATGGAAAGGAAATGGTTAAGGGTGCTTGGAGGTTATGGAAGATGGATAAGTGGGAAGGATTGTCTGCCCATTTAGTGTACTTGACCACACTAGAGTCCAACCTATAGTGGTTAAGTGGTGAGTTAATGGTTGGGTCAAGTCCAAAGTATATAGGGCTAAAATTATTTCTAGTAGGTTAAGTGTTAGATTTTGGATGTCATATCATTATGTTTGGTGTTTTGTAGAGAGGACAATATTATATAATGTTTGGTATGAACCATGTGGAGGTATGGGGATATTTGGGTTGAGTTTGGACTAGCTAAGTCAATCGGTAGCTCAATAGGACTAGAGATTGTGTCATTAGGATTTACAATAAAGAAAATATATAAAAGTCTAATTTGTTATAAAATATAAATTAATATTAAAAAAATATCCAAAAATTTAGGGAGCTTACAATCTACCCACCTTAGAAAATTTTGTCCTCGAAATTAAAACTATAACTAGGACTCTATAAAGTTATAGCACTAAAGTTAGTTTTAGAATCTTACCAGAATCCTCGAATAGATAGTGCTCCCTCATGGAATCTTATCATTCCCAAGTAGATTATCCAGGGGAATGGTGCTTCCATGCAACCCGAACCAACCTATCTTCTGCCCTCTAAGCGTCTTCTCGCTAGTATCCAATATTTCAACTGAATACTCCTCTTATGATAAACTGGGTTCCATCATAATCTCAGAATGATTGACCACATGACTGGGATCAGTCATATACCTCCTCAACTGTGTGACATGAAATACATCATGCACTCCCTCCATAGATGACAGTAATGTAAGACGAAATGCCTGTTCTCCAACACGCTCTCTAATATCGAGATGTTACTAATTTAGAGGTAAGGCTTCTAACTTGGCTATTAAATCTCTATCTATAACTAACTATGGAGATAGAAAAATCATCATCCCTCCGTAAATCTGTCAATCCTTCAAATCTATACTATATTCCTATAGGTTACATCACTAACTTCTATAGTAGTTCAATTAACGATCCACCCCTTCTATTCATAAGCAATCTATACAATCCTTACAAGTATACATACCCATTGATTCCTAACTGCAGGGTAAAGGTCGAGGCTGAACTAGACAGTCACATAAACCAATTGGTCATCCTTATAATCCTGGACTTCCATAGGTCATTTTAAGGCTAGTCTTACCATGTATAGAGATGGTCATCTTTTCTAACATATATATTCTTACTCTATTCATATACCATCCTAATAATAATTTCTCTAGTACTTCTATCATAGGCCCTATCTTAGGCAAAAGATAGCAGGATTTGGTCTAATGATTCCATGGTTGTTTGTTAGGGTTAGGCTTTATACTTAACTATATTCTAACTTATTCCTTGCGAAAGTATCTATGAAATCTACCCACCTTGATTGTTTACCTAATCATGTAATCCAGGATTCCTATCTCCTTCAATTTTTTTTTAGAATAATGGTTCTATACAAGCTTCGCCTTAAATACAAGGCTTACCAAACCATTCTATTAATACCAAAAGTCTCTAATCTATCATATCTAGTTGGACATGTTCAGGAATAACTATCATTCGACTAAGAGCAATTTTCTTCCAAACTAAAACTCATAGAAAATAGATTGCCACCATTATAGTTGGTCTTTCTAGCATAGTTGTTCTACCCTACTCGTACATACCTTAGATAATTACCCTCATATGAAATATTTTACCAATATAATTTTTATCCTACGATAAAATATAATCATATCTACCATCACTAGTCCAGGTACTGATGGGACACCTTGTTCATCAAACACATAATTATAGCAGGCACATTCATCGATCCAAAAAGTGTCAACAATCTTGTAGTTGTCGTGGCAAAATCTGAATACTGTCCTTGGAGTATCCTCTTTCCGCACCATCACCTGATGGTGTCCTGATCTCAATACCTTCTCTCCTGTCAGGTGGTTGGACCGGTTGATGGAGAACTATACTTCGAGTCACCAGAACGATATTGGGCTTCACTGATCAATCCGCCTAGTGATGATCCCCGACTCATTTTAAAGTATAAACTATCTATCAAAATTTTCTAAGGATGAGACTAGCTAACCTTTAAAGTTATGCTCTAACTTATACTACCTTAGAGGTCATATATCTTGATTCCAACCAGTTCACCCACTTGTGTGGCTTGGATTTTCTCCAATCGTCACTCCTGGCAATATTTTTTTTTACGCTAGGTCCTAACCATCCTTAATCCTTTGTAGTTCTTCAATCTATATATAGTGTTGCTCCTATGATCCTTCATCTTTATACCCCTATGTGTATTTTATTCTAATACAATTATTGTAACTATAAGTCCTTTGGGGTTCCTATCTAACCTGTATCGACGAAGGATTTTATTATGCATATGACTTCTTGTCTACTTAAGATAAGATTTCTAATCCTACTCTCAAGTGTTATTTACAGAGGTTAGGATTGCGATAAATTATTACTTAATCACATTATCCCATTTTCCTATAGGTTATCAAAATTTCTTATTAATATGGTTAACAACCCACCCTTTTAATTTAAAGGAATCCATGCAATGCCTACAGGTACGCTTAATCTTTTTATGCATGTTTACTAGGCAGTGGACAAGCTTATATATGATACCTTAACAACCACTTACCTTTCGATTAATCTTCTAGTCATGGTTGTTAATAGGTCCTTTCAAGCTATTCCTCCTATGTATAGGGGTATATCCAGTCTAACACCGTCCTCGCCATTATACAACAAATATTCCTAGATCCACACCATGGCATAACCTATCATCAAGCATCATTTTGACTCACTCCTTCGATAGGAATCTCCCTAGTGAAGATCCTTCAGGTCACTGTTCAAGGTAACTTTATTTCCTACATTGCATACTATCATAACTTCTATATCCTTCAAATAAATAAAAAAACTTTTTGCAACCATACAATGTCTATAAGGATTCATATCTATCTACTGTACCTCATCATTTTTATATCAAGATTTTTGAATTCATTCAACTATAGTCTTTCATGTGGGTGATTATATTCTAGTTAGAAAACCGTATCTAACTCTAAAATTCTACTTCATAGTCTTCCAACCACTCAATCTTTAGGATAGAGAAACATAACTTGCCTTCCTTACTAATCCCCAATTAAACTGTGCTATACCTCTGCCCCATCTCTATATAACAAATGTATTCTAATCTGTCCATCCACCATAGGTGAATAGTAGAAGGATTGTAGTCAATTTCTTATAAGGTCTCTCGTTAAGGTTAACTAGCCTATAAGAATTCTAGATTGTCAGTCTGATCTACTCGGTCAATCTAAGTGAGATTTCTATCCAAACCCTTACCACCGTAGATAACTAATTCCGTTTATAAAACACTCTATCAATACCTTCTAGGCTATGATAGAACATAATTCAATTAGTTCATCAAGCACAAGTATTCGTCCTTCCGAAATAGGAATAGACGAGAGTCCAAGACAAGGAGTTCAAGAAGGACGATCGACTTCAATTATGAGTTCCAAAGGCGATGGATAAAACAAAAGAATTTTTAAACCAATTGTGGATTGAGATCCTATTACAATAACCTATTGCAGGCTCGTTCGGCATAGTAACATAACCGAAACGATATACTCTGACCTGCATGGGCCACCACAAAAACATGTAACGTCCCAGCCCCAAAATACGTAGGACTAGGAATACGTAACATGCCAGCTACGCATTCGACCAAACTCTGGTCCGACTCGAATACGCATAAGTTGTGTTATAATGTACACAATCTACATAATACAACTATATCTATGTCTCAATCCACAATAAAATAAAACATAAGAAAGAGCCACAGGTGTTAAAGTCGGCCGCCCAATAAAGGATAGTATATGTAGATATATGCACTTTAGATTCCGTATAGAGAACCCAAAGTCCAGTACTCATATAGATAGGTAATATATATAATATGCCCAGAGCACGATGAAGACTCTCCCCTCCCAATGTAACCTCACGTCTCATGTCCACGACGTCTCATGTCCATAACACGCAAGATCATGGCCTCTAACTAATACAAGGAGTCTTAATAACATATATGTTATATACCTATCTCATATCATGGATCCTATAAGCCTACACAGAATCACCATGAATACCTCAAGAAGGATTCTGTTACATGTAATAGTGTCAAGTATCCTACGGTCTGTCGTGCTCAGGATACAAGCACGTATCATGGGTTCGTGGTAACAACTCTCTAACTGACGATACCCGACTCCGTGGACGAATATCGGCACCCGAACCTTATTCGGACACTAAGTATCGTCTCACGGCCCTAGGGTAGACACACATACCAATCCTATCAAATAGCTATAGTAACTAAAAACTAATAAATAGAGCAAGAACAGAGATACATGATGGCAAGGTACACTTGCCTGTTGTCTGCTGCCTGCTGCGGTGTCGCCTGACTGATGTCTTCAGTTGGAGGTACAGTGGATCCAAGTTATCCTATTATAACATATTCTAATCAATGCACACAATCTAATTCAATTAATATAAAAAGAATGTGATCATTTGCACAACGTCAACTAGTATGGTGACTTTCATGCCAACGATCCAACAGTTGTGTGGCCTTCGACAATGTGCTAATAACCACGTACCATACTACTTTCTATTATGTCATGTGGGTCTCGAACATCATGTTATCACACGTACATTTAGACATTTATATGATTCCAATACGTGTAATCCTAAACATACGTAGATACGACACGATGTCCCAAATTTACGACGACGCTAAACGATACTTCGAGCATGCATGTAGCCACTCAAACACGCATGTCGACAGAAAATAAAACTAAAATTAGTATGAATTAATTTTTGGAATTTATATTTATTTAGTTAAAAAATACTAAAATATTTGTCGTTGCATATACAATGTTTCGTTGCATATCGACTAGGTGTTTTAGCAACTTGACAACTAGTTTGTGCATGCAGAGTTGCCAACTTATGTAAAAATAAATCATTTAATATGTAAAATATACTAATTTATATTCTGAAATATAAATTAAAACTATTTATAAACATTATTTGATAATAATATATACAAAAAATAATTATCTAGTTAGTATGTACAATTAATGACACAATATGGCCAACATACCTATTAATTTGGAACCAATTAAAATAGAAAAATTAATATTTTAATTCTAAAAAAATATTTGAAAATAATTCAAACATATCATATTTATTTTATATACTAAAATTAAGCTAGCCAGTTAGCACATTCAAGTAATCTCACTAGGTTGTCCAATTTCGGTTGATTCGGACTAGATAAAATCTTGAAAATATAACACTTTATATTCTGAAATTAATAAACTTATAAATAATATTCAGAATATATTACCATAGAATTTAAGGTTCTTAACCATCGAATTTCAGTAGGACAAATAGGACATAAATCTATATAAGTTCTATTTTGAGAATCAATAATTACGGTGACAAAAATAATAAAGTTGCAAGCAAATATATACATAAAACTTTACTAGATGAATTTTGGACACAGTGGGATGTTATAGAAGAGTGTCAGGAACGTTAACAAGGGATTAGTTGCTACCATGGGGTCTCCTAAGGGTGCGCGAACAGCAGTGCACCGAATTCAGTTTCAGCCCTGAACCCTCTGATGGAGGGGCTGTTTTAAGGGAGTTAGAGTGAGTTTTGCTGAAAGGTTTGTGAAGAAAAAATGGTGAGAACAGAGAGTGGAAGAAGCATACTAAATTTGAGAGAGAAATACTTACTGTAGAGAGAGATATGGCCAGAATGGTGAAGACTAGTTGAATTAGGATTCAGCCTGGGTAGGGGTGGAAAGATGGTTGTTTGGGGAAAATTGAGAAAAATTTTGGAGATGGTTTGTGAAAAAAAATATTATGAAGTGGGTTAGAAAGAAGTTTTGTTCAGATGCTATGAGGTAATAAGGTGAGGAGAAGTCTATATATAGCCAACCATTAAGGGGGAGGTGAAGGGTTGAGTGGAGAGTTAATGGTTGGGAGTTTTTTGTAGGTTATGGAAAGGGAATGGTTAAGGGTGCTTGGAGGTTATGGAAGATGGATAAGTGGGAAGGATTGGCTGCCCATTTAGTGTACTTGACCACACTTGAGTCCAACCTATAGTGGTTAAGTGGTGAGTTAATGGTTGGGTCAAGTCCAAAGTATATTGGGCTAAAATTATTTCTAGTAGGTTAAGTGTTATATTTTGGATGTCATATCATTATGTTTGGTGTTTTGTAGAGAGGACAATAGTATATAATGTTTGGTATGAACCATGTGGAGGTATGGGGATATTTGGGTTGAGTTTGGACTAGCTAAGTCAACCGGTAGCTCAATAGGACTAGAGATTGTGTCATTAGGATTTACAATAAAGAAAATATATAAAAGTCTAATTTGTTATAAAATATAAATTAATATTAAAAAATATCCAAAAATTTAGGGAGCTTACAAATTTTTTGGTATATTGGTACATTTCCTGTCTTGTTCCCTGTACTTGTATAGACACCGATTCCTAAGGGAACTTGCTACCCTCTTACGGAATCCCGTGTCATGGCGTGTCATATCTGATCCTTTATACTATTCGGGGATGGGGAGTTATTAGTGGTTGTGTGATCAAAATCCCTACTTATTTCTCACACTTGTACTCACACTTGTACTTGTTACTTGTTCAAAGCTATACCCTCGCTCACGACGGGTAAAGCCTGATCCCACTTGTTCATAGCTTTCCATGGTGGCCAGCCTGATCCTGCTCCGTTGTACACTTGTTCATAGCCGGTCAGATGGAAAGCCTGATCATGTTTTCCAAGCCGATCACATAACGCACTAATAATTCAAGGCATATTTTATATTTATTTATCATAGGAGGCTAAGTTCTGTTCGGGAGAAAGGTTACAACCCCGGTTCTTGTTTGGTTTAAGGGTTGTAACTCGGCTTTCGAATAGTTCCCAAGTCATCCTATATATTGTCGTCCTATTCAGTACTCACATCCTGTTATATATTTCTTGTTGATTTTGTCTTGTATTTCACATGTTCTACATGCTCTTATGCTATACCTTGATTGGAGGCTAGGTTCTGTTCAGGAGAAGGGTTACAACCCCTGTCTTTTTTTGATTTACGGGTTGTAGCTCGGCTTTCGAATGGCTCCCAAGTCATCCCATATGTTTGTCTTGTATTTTATTATACTGTCTCTTATAGAATTTGTGAATTCATATGGAACTGCTGTTAGTGTTTGTACTTGCTTATTTTCCTGACAAGATACCGTTGATATATTACAGATGTTTCTGAGGCAGACTGCTCGACCTTCTATGGGATCTAGATAGATGGAGGCTTAGGTCAGGACTGTGGCCTGTTAGTTGAGCCACTAGACTTTGCACTCCCAGAGTAGTTAGCTTAGTTAGGCTTGCCTGGACTGCGATCCAGCTTTTGGTTTTAGACTGTAGTAGCTTATATTTATATTTTGTGACTCTGTGATGTTGTTTGTTTCTCTTCGGCTGTGTTGGATGTTGAACTCATTTTCTGTTTTCATATCTATCATATTTTCTTTCTGTGCTATCTATCTTAGTTTTGTTTTGTGATTGAGTTATGCCATATATATTCCTCCGTGCAAAGATGACAGGTACCCTTATACTGTTTAGTGTAGTTTTTGTAGACGACCTATACAGCGTTCTACCGTCGATTCTGGGGCGTAGGCTGGACGTACCCATGTGCTCGTGCCCCTAATCAGGGTGCGGGTCGTGACAGTTGTGATTTGGATAAACCCAAATATGGATGCCCTTATCCTTACCACAACAACCTCTATCATATTCCATCTATATATGTTATCAATGAAAAAGCTAGTATAGATCTACTAATTTCTTCTCTTTCTCTCTCATTTTCACAACACGTTATCAGCACGACTGCTCGAAGTTTCAGGCCACCACCGAAAAATATCAAAGAGGAGTTTTAGACATCAAAGGTCAGAGAAGATCCAACCAGGTTCATAGATTACATTTTTTTGATAAGAAATTTTTGTTATGATCTAAATCCCGAAACTAATATCGAAAATTATCTTTATTGTTCATGTTATCTTTATTGCAACTTTAAAATATGCACCTAAGAAATTGGATCCGGATCTATTGATATATAATAATAGTAGATGAAATCATGATTCAACGTGGAACCCTAGACTATCATAGAAGTACTTTGTGTTGTAGTGGTATTTCTAACTCTCGGATTAAATGATACATCTAGTAATTCCCCTCTGTAGTATGCCATATTGATATTGTGTGGGACTTGTGGGTAGATTTAAAATGATAATTAGTTGATCTTAATATAATATATTCTACTTGTCATTGTCTTACATTTAGATACATATTATAATTTGTTTTCATAATACATGTGTATTTGTTGTGATAAGCACATAAAGTACAAATCAAATAATTAAGATTTAGCCGATTAGGCCAGATTTTAATCCGTTACAAAAATAATCTATTGTAGTCTAATATGCAATGATATGTAAGCATGCTATACTGTGTATATGTTATTCGTCTAAAATCTCATATTATTTTTCCCACAGTGATGTGCGTACGTCACCTTTGGTTTCTTTTCATCTATTTCGAATCTTGCTTGCCATAAGGTTTATTGCATGAGCTTATTTATATTGTATGAGTTTGATTGCCTTGGCCAAGAATTCTTTTAGAAAATCTATTAAAGTATAATCTCAATTATATGAATATTTGGGTACAGTATGAATTATTCCATTATCACATCTTCCAGAATGAGATTCATGATGTTAGACTTTATAAAATAATTTCTGCTAGGTCTGATATTTATAGAATAATTTATGTTGGAAAATAATTGAACATACAATCAATCATAAGAAAACCACTTGCAGAGAAAAGATGTCTTCAAGCAATTCAATCACTAGTTGCATATTGTATATTGCTTATGTACATGTAGTATCCATCCCTCCTTTTACACTGTAGATGCATGTAATATAAGCAGAGCATTACATAGTGGAGCTTGACGAAAAGTAGGTAGAAAGAACATCCTAACATGCCTGAAACCAGAAATAAGGTTTGAGACAGTGAAATCGTCAGACCACTTGATACCTTGAGGACATTAAGACATCAACGTAGACTCATACCTTAATATCTTTGTGATTTAATGCTTCTTCGGAGACTTGCTAAATATAAATTGGGTTATAATAATAATTATGGATCATCCCTGATGGGTGTTGTACTAATATTTACTAGTGAAGTTCATGCATTTTCTAGTAGAGGTGGACCATTATATCCAGTCAAAAGAGAACTTACTTTTGGTGGTTGTATGTAAATCTTTGACTTAAGAGTCTATGCATAGATTCATATGCATTATTGGGAATTAGAATCATTTGGATATAAATATTGACAAAAGGATGTTAATTTTTTGTTGTTGTTGTGGCTCTTCTAAAGAATGCTGGATGTCAAACTTCCAATTTTAGAGACTGTATATTCATATAAATTATTCATCTCTATTAATTTGTGTATGAACTTGTCTCATTATTTTTGTAAAGTGATACAAATTGCTTTAATATTATGCCACCCAAAATGGGTACATGCATGACAGGGGTTACATTGCATGCCCGGGGGAACCCAATCGCCCGCATATTATTTTTTGCAGGTTTCAGCGGGTTGCTAACCCCCAAAAGGCCAAAAAAATTGACAATCAATATATAGTTGACAATACTTTAGATTTTCTAAGAAAACAAAACAATAGTTGTTGTCTAATTGTAGCGCCTGTAGTTCATATTACGTATTTTGGTATACGTGTACGGTGTCCCGACTCTAGTTAGACTTGTCTTGCTTAGTCTGATCTTGGCTTAATCTTGCCTTGATTTATTTGGGTTCAGCCTGGTTCGACTTGTCCTGATTGGCTAGCCTTGAGTTCTGCATCGGCATGAGTTAGTTAGCATTTCATGGTTCTGGCATGCATCGGGTTCGGTTTGGTTCGGCTTGGCTTGGTTCGATTTTTTTTTTGTATATGGACTAACCCCTACCTACCACCATCCCCTCCATTTATTAACCCACCAACCCATTCTCACTCTTCATTTACTCTTCTCCTTCCTCCATTAACTCTCTCCACCGACCAGAGAGAGAGGCTTAGGCAAGTGTAACTTGCTTCATGGAGGAACTCAGATTTTGTTGTTCCATTGTCTTCCTCATGAGATGCTAACTCACTTTAGTATTTAGCATTTTCGAAATTCATGGCGCATTTCATATAGATCTAAGTTTTAGCATTTTTGATCTTCATGGTTTTGATCTTCCAAAACTTGGTTGTTTTCGAAATGGAGAGTTCCATGTAGTAGGGATTTCGATTTTACGCAAGTTTGGCTCTTGAATGGTTGGATTTCATCGAGACTTGACCGAGATGGGGCTTGCTTGAGTTTCGTGAACTTTTACGCCTGCTTGTCTTAGCCATGGGGAGAAGATGAAGCTTTACGCACACGTTCTAACGTGTTAGCGTAGTGTTTAGCCTTTACGCCCATGTTTTACGTGACAGCGTATTATTCAGCCTTTTACGCTCACGCATTTGTTTGCCAGCGTACTCCGTTCTACGCCGAGTTCAATCGAATTTTACGCTCGGGGCCCTCCCGCTCGCGTAAAATCGTGCTCGCGTAAAACCCTGGCTCGAGCAGACTCTCGCGTGCGTAAAGTCTTGCTCGAGTGTTTCACTCGCGTAGAGCTTGCTCGCGTAGGGAAAAAGCCAGCACCTATCAAAGGAAGAAGCCAAGCCATGCCATCATCATTTCAAGACTCTGAAGAAGCCTGCACCTGCTACAGTATATCTGGAGTCTGTAAAGAGTCTTAGAAACCATTGTAAACACAAGAAATGGATGGCAAAATCGAAAGCTAGGGTAGATAATAACCCAGGACAATCTTCGGAATCCTGGCGGATAATCCGGCGGATCTCCGCGGAAATCCGGCGGAAGATCCGAATGGTCTCACAGAATACCTTCTGTGAGTGTTCGGATTATCCGGCAGAAAATTGCGAAATTCCGACGGATTTTCCGTCATATGACCGTTTGCATTCCAACGGTTGGATTTTACGAATGATTGATCCCAACGGCTCTTTTTATAGCCGTTGGACTATTCAGGCGGATGATCCGACGGATTTTCGCGGAAATCCGGCGGATGATCCGGCGGATTTTCGCGGAAATCCGGCGGATGATCCGTCAGCCTGTGAAAGTTGCATTATTGCACTTTCCTTTGCTTTGGTTATAAATAGCCTTGAACCCCTTCATTCAAGGTTGATACTTTGAGCCTAAAAATTTCTAAACCACCAAAGCCTATCCACAAACAACTCTACAAAGCTTTCATTTGTCATTCACAAATTGTGTTAGAGTTATTGAGTTGAAAAGTGAGATCTTCATCCTATTGTATAAGGAGATCAAAACCTATTGTGAAAGGTTGAAGTTGGAGAGTCTTCGTATCCAAACTCTCGGTTGAAGTTGGGGAGTCTTCGTATCCAAACTCTCGGTTGAAGTCGGAGAGCCCTTCGGATTAAAGCTCTTGTGTAAGAAGTTGGCGAGTTCTTCGGATCCAAACTCGTGTGTAACTATTTGCTCAAATAGTGGATTAAAGCCGGAGAGAGTTCCGGGACTGGACTGCCTCTTAGGAGGATACCAGGATATATCGGGTGTCGGTATTGTGTTTGCTTCTTCTCTTGCACTTATATTTTTAAATTGACAATTAGCTTGTGCTAAGTGCTTGATTAGTTAGCTTGACCCTATTCACCCCCCCTCTAGGGTTCCTACACTATTCTCGTCAACTCCTTTCCAGCATCAGCTGGTGCATCACACTCATTTATGTCTGTATGATTCGCGACACGGATAGGATTGGAGCCCGAGTCATTATCAGTAAGGCTCAATATACTTATTGGTAACGGTCTTGTGGGAGTAGATAGAGTGTTTTCCTCGTGTCGGATCGTAGTTAACGGTAGAGAGTTTCCCGCTAGGTTGATAGAATTCCCGATGGTCGATTATGATGTGGTCTTAGGAATGGATTGGTTGAGGGACCAGTATGCTAGAATAGATTGCCATATCGACAAGATTATTTTTAGTATTCTTGGTGAGCCAGAGTTTTGATTCTACCAAGGTGGAGTAGAACCTTCACCTCCGGTGATGCGGATGGCAGTGGCAGTAGCAGTTCATTTTCCCAGAATTATAGAGGAATTTCCCGATGTTTTCCCCGAGGAGCTTTCAGGTATGCCACCAGAGAGAGAGAGATCGAGTTCGCCATAGATTTGATTCCTGGGTCAGCACTAGTGTCGGAGAGAGTCTACCGGATGGCGCCGTCAGAATTGGAGATCTTGTACAAGATGATTGAAGAACTTAGAACCAAGGGATTCATTCGTACTAGTGGATCGCCTTAGGGAGCCCCGATGCTTCTCGTGAAAAAAAGGATGGTACGTCCAGATTATGTGTTGATTATCGTACCTTGAACTCAGTGACAATCAAGAATAGATATCCTCTCCCGAGGATAGATGACTTGTTTGATCAACTCAAAGGGTCGTCCGTATTTTCGAAGGTTGATTTGCGGTCGGGATACCACCAGATCAGAGTCAGAGAGCAGGACATCCTGAAGACAGCATTCAGATCGAGGTATGGGCATTGGGAGTTCCTTGTTATGCCATTTGGAGCAACCAATACGCCAGCTGTATTCATGGACCTCATGAATCGTATTTTCATGCCATACTTGGATCAGTTCATGATTGTATTTATAGATGACATCCTGGTCTATAGCAAGAGTGAGGCGAAGCATGAGCAGCATCTCCGTGTAGTTCTTCAGATTTTCAGGGAGCACCAGTTGTATGCCAAGTTCAGTAAATACGAGTTCTGGCTCGATCGCATTTCATACTTGGGTCATATCATCACCAGAGGTAGAGTAGAAGTGGATCCCCAGAAGATCGTGGCCATTGAGACGTGGCCAGTACCCAGCACAGTTGCAGAAGTTCACAGTTTTCTTGGCTTGGCCGGCTACTACCGACGATTTGTTTCAGACTTTGCTCAGATTTCAGCATCCATGACCCACTTGACCCGCAAGGATGTGCAGTTTGCTTGGACAGCAGAATGTCAGGAATCTTTTGAGAAATTGAAGCGAGGCTTGATGATGACACCCATTCTCACGCTTCCAGATGGGACTGGAGGATTTTCAGTATATTGTGATGCTTCAGGCAGAGGTTTAGGATGTATTTTGATGTAGCATGTGTCACGCCCCGCTCCCGTAGGAGCGATCGTCCTCGCTAAGGCGTGATGCCGCACGGGCCTAGGTTGCGCCCGTGCAAGGCCAAGTCCAAAAACGGCCGATTTGAGCTAGGCCACAGAGTCGTACAGAGTGTCCCCATTTGCAGCGGAAAGTAAACGAACACAAAATTGAAGTGAATTCAAACTCTTTATTGATTTTCAAGAAGTTTACAAGCGGCGCTAGGCCGATATTACAATTCGCTCAAGCTCTCTCTCTGAAACATAAAAGACGTGCCAAGTGGCTTACAACATAGAATGATTCATGGCGATGTTTCGATACATTATGTCCTGTATAGGGTGCTTCATCTTCTAGCAACGTCCCAAGGCACCGGAGTTGGCTCCGCGCCCTAACACGTTCGATAGAAGTTCCGCACCCGCCGGCGTCTCCTGCATCCTGCAAGCAGACTGTGGGGTTATCAGTACATTGTTATGCACTGGTGGGGAGGCTAGCTCGCCCACAATGCTTTCATTACCAAACACGTTCTATTTACTTTTGTGCACCGTCTATCATTCATTGTCTTTCTATTCTTGCCTTAAGATCATTTACATGGCATATTTCATAGCCTATCTTGTGTTGCCGAATACAAGCGTCACATGGAAATACATGCACGACTTACCCATACTTACAGTCCGGCCTTCCCTGTTCAACGTAAACCAAGTTAGTCAACAATTCATATGAAATAACTTAACGTAGTTCAGGCAAGCATTCAATGTCAAGTGCGTGTCCTTGCCTCGGGTTCTAGCACGTCGTAGGCACATTTTCTAACTCGTTTGCTCGAAGTACTCTTGATCATTTTGTGTGTGATATTCAAGCCTATTCAGAAGGTGCTTTGTACAGTTAACTTAGACTACTTTGATTTCAATGCAAGGACTTGCACGTGGATTGCCACCAGCAAAGCCCTCTTAAATCTATATGCACCGGTCGCTGGCATCACAAGCCATTTTGGACACATCCCAGCGTGGTATTTCTCAACTAGCGTAGGATGAGGACTGGCACACACCCCGTTAGTCTCTTGAAATACCTCTGCACTTACGTCTCCCGGGTGGCCAAGTCCGCACCCAGGCAGCCCGTAAGCCTTGACTTGATCCCGCCTAGGCCGGCCACGATCCTCCCTTTGATCATGGCGCGGAATCCGTATCACCCGTGCACGGGTCCGTCCACGACCATTTCGTATTTTATCGTCATAGGCTAACCCTTAGCCACAATGCATTATCGACCAGGTTGGCGTCCGTGCAGCGCGGGTAGCGAGCCCCGTTGCACGTGCCCGTCACACCTGTCGCTAACCATTCCTTTCCTTCTAATCTTTTATTCATTTCTTCTTTTCTTTCTTTCACTTGTCCATTCGTTCATTGATTCATTTTCGTATTCATCCTTTCGTTGATTCATTTATTCACTCGTTTATTCGTTCATTCTTTCATTTATACATTATGCAACTTCCTGTGCGGGAGTCGCCTTGGCGACCCATCGGTCCCATAGTCTTTCAATGTTGCTAAACTCTACTCGGAACGACTATGTTGATAGTCTTCCCATTTCATTGTTGTAAACCATTCATTGTTTTCATTGTTGAACGCATAAGGGACTTGAACGTAAGCTTGTGTCTTAGCACGAGCGTGGAGCACGATGCGAGAGTTCTCGTATTTTCCATGTTCCTTTCCATATTCTATACAAGCATACAAGATAGGATTAATCCCTTAGCTAGGTGCGATGGGTCATTTATTAGCATGCGCGGTGTTATCGCCTAGCAATTTCAGTGATAGTGTCCGTATTATTATGTGTCTAGGCTAAGCAAAGACGGATTCATCGGAGCCACCCACCTTAGCGATGTTCGTATCGGCCGAGCGATACTCCGAGCGCGCCTTAGAAAGTCTAAGTCCGGATTCATCTTTGACGGGCCAATGTAAGTCTTACATCGATTCTTCATCAGGTCGATGCCAACTCTTCGGGTCGATGGCTCGTTTGAGTCGTTGCACTTACCGTTTGAATCGGCGTTCCGCTAGGGCGGAATGGGTCATTACATAATACACCACTCAAAATAAGTCTCGTCCTCGAGACTTCCTGAGTGTAGGTCATCCTACCGTTCCCTAACTCATGTCGTGTGCGTATCATAGACAATTCCTACCGACTGGCTTTATCGCTCGATGGCATCGAACTATACTCGATACCTTCCAAGTTTTACGTTGCATACGTTTGGTGAATTTTATCGAATAATTGTTCACTCATTTTAGAGTTGATGGTTCTTATTCAATTGTCGTGTTTCCTTCGACTTTGTTGCTACTTCGACGTATCATCGGACTGAAATGGTCGTACGAGGTACGTTGTAGTTCGTCAAATGTGAGAGACGTAAGCTGAGGCAACTCACTCATCCGTTCATGTGCATCTCAACACCCACATGCAGCTGCATTCGAGTTCATCATATTGCTGAGTTCGGATCATGCACGCATTCAAGGCGTCCCCCGAATACGTACATTTCAACCTAGCTTAGCGACTAGCGAAGTCAGACAAGCTACTCGTGATAGTTTCGATTTGCCGATCGTTTTGCTAACTTCGATTTAAAACTGAACTCATGTGTGTATCACATATCGTTTATCTCGGTCCTCGAGATGATTCGATTCGCTTCTCAAGCGCTTTTGTCAACGAAATCAATACGATTTCTTCTTAGCAGGGTCGACCAAGTCTAAGTAATTTCCGTCCAATTCCAGATCAAGTATCACACTATCATCGAGTACGTCTTCCAATCAATGATTCAATTTGTTATCCCAACTTTACTTGCACATCATCCATTCCCATCATTCGTTTTGTTTGGGGCCAATCTTATCGTCGTTCACGCACACTCCCTGTTCCCCGTCCTACTCTAAGTCTTGCTGCCCCAAGTCTATCGTCCGTCCAGACGATACTCTAATGTCAATCGCACAGGTTCAATCACTCGACATAGGGTCGTCCGCCTATCCGCTAGGTCAGCTCACAAGGTCATAGTTACACGTTAGGTCCGTGGCCCGTCGTGCAAGGTCGTTGCACGACGCTCTCCCCAAATCCTATGGTCAAACCATTTGTTCGCTTGTACGGGAGTTTCTACCCAAGTTCGTTTCACTCAAATTTCTAAACATCGAGCATGATCACCTAATTCGCATCAAGACTTACGTTGCACATATTCATTTCCGTTCAATCACCAGTTCTAACCAATTCATGTATTCGATCACGAGGTCATCCAGCTCGATAATACATTGCGCCCCAATCTCACGCGAGTCCGATTATCCACGACAGTTCATGAATCACCATGCAACGCTCCCGCGGAATAATCATTCTCATCGAGGCGTAACTCTTGTTTGAGTTTTAGACTAACCCATTCTCGATATGCGGATTGGACCTACTCAATCCTCAAGTTCAATTCTTCAAGCACACAAATTCATTCTCGAGTCCACCTTCGCGTCAAACCACAAGTCGAAGCAATCAGATTGCCACGCCATCCAAGTTCAATCACTCCTACTGTATGAATCACCATATCAGCGCTCACACGGAGTGATCGTCATAATCCGACGTGACGCATGTGCGAGGCTGGAGTTGCACTCGCATAAGACAAGAATGTCGACGTTAGGGTTATCGTCGAAGCAAATCCAACATTTCATTTTCTATCCAAGCCAAGATCGATAGTCCATTCATCATTTCGTTCAACTAGAAAATTCTCGAGCCACGTCTATATTTTCCTCGACACGTTTCAATATCAAGAGTATAGCATCCATCGGAACAATGACATTTGCACGGTCGTCATTCGCTGAGTCATAGTACCCCCGAGTTATCGTATATCGATCTTTGATACGCCTCAATACCATCGACGATATGCGTAACCTGACGATCTTCCTTTGCAACCAATTTTGAGTCGTACGTTGATGTTGTTGTCTGAGTTGGATATTCCACGATTTTCTCGATATTCAAGATCAAGTTCGATCGCTATTCCTCAAGCTCGTTTCAAGATCTTTGTTCAAAACTCAAGTCACATTTTATTTGAATCAATCCAAAATCGTGCGCGTGATCCTCTAAGTTTTCCTCGATCAAGACCATTCATTTTCATTCATCATTTTGAATCGTTTTCTAACTTGCGTTGCCCATTGACAAGTTGTCCGAACGACATCTCGTTCGGGACATTCTAAGTCACGACCAACTAAGCGTGACGCGTTCTAAGACTTTGCGCGATCGCATCGCCTCGCCGACGTACTCGTTGTATTTCGTAATCCACAATTTTCGCTCGAATGATTTTCCAAGAACATCCATACACCACTCGGATTCGAGCCATACGATCTAGTCGTCGATATTCATTCTTATTCTTCTCCGAACCTATCACATACACCACTCGGGTTCAAGCCATCCTATTTAATCCACAAGTCACATTTGCATCATGCGCTAAGACATCCTTCAGATTCGTTCGACGAATATCTAGCGTAATCGTTCACGTCGCCTCGATGTACTAAGTCGTTCGCACTAATCCTCAAAATCCAATAAATCTTCTGTGTACGCCTAAGAGTTAGTTTGATAGCGTTCCTATCGATATACACTTTAAGTGTAGCTTCGTTCTCGACCGAGCGGTACTAGATATCGCTCGCAACTCGATTGCACCAAAAGTTGAGGTGCGCGACACGCGGCACAACATAACCAGAAGGCCGTGTGCATAACCATCCCGTTCGAACTATACTTCGGTCTCGCGTACACGTTCGCTACTTTCAGCGTAAGGTTATTCAAGTACGCACTGCGTTTGCTAACTTTTAGCATGCGTTCCTTCCAACTCGAGTCCGTCGCGGTTTGGCACAAAAGCCTTCGCCTATCGATCCTGTTCAACCGAGTACTTGTACGAGCTTTTGAAAATATTTAGACTTATTGTATGGAACATCCCAAGGCACAACGAGAGAGAGCGTACACTTCTTTTTCCAATGACGAGCTTTCAAAACTGAGAAATCGACGTGAAGTCTAAGGACGTAAAGCCGTGCTCTGATACCAATCTGTCATGCCCCGCTCCCGTAGGAGCGATCGTCCTCGCTAAGGCGTGATGCCGCACGGGCCTAGGTTGCGCCCGTGCAAGGCCAAGTCCAGAAACGGCTGATTTGAGCTAGGCCACAGAGTCGTACAGAGTGTCCCCATTTGCAGCGGAAAGTAAACGAACACAAAATTAAAGTGAATTCAAACTCTTTATTGATTTTCAAGAAATTTACAAGCGGCGCTAGGCCGATATTATAATTCGCTCAAGCTCTCTCTCTGAAACATAAAAGGCGTGCCAAGTGGCTTACAACATGGAATGATTCATGACGATGTTCTGATACATTATGTCCTGTATAGGATGCTTCAGCTTCTAGCAACGTCCTAAGGCCCCGGAGTTGGCTCCGCGCCCTAACACGTTCGATGGAAGTTCCGTACCCGCCGGCGTCTCCTGCATCCTGTAAGCAGACTGTGGGGTTATCAGTACATTGTTATGCACTGGTGGGGAGGCTAGCTCGCCCACAATGCTATCATTACCAAACACGTTCTATTTACTTTTTTGTACCGTCTATCATTCATTGTCTTTCTAATCTTGCCTTAAGATCATTTACATGGCATATTTCATAGCCTATCTCGTGTTGCCGAATACAAGCGTCACATAGAAATACATGCACGACTTACCCATACTTACCGTTCGGCCTTCCCTGTTCAACGTAAACCAAATTAGTCAACAATTCATATGAAATAACTTAATGTAGTTCAGGCAAGCATTCAATGTCAAGTGCGTGTCCTTGCCTCGGGTTCTAGCACGTCGTAGACACGTTTTCTAACTCGTTTGCTCGAAGTACTCTTGATCATTTTGTGTGTGATATTCAAGCCTATTCAGAAGGTGCTTTGTACAGTTAACTTAGACTACTTTGATTTCAATACAAGGACTTACACGTGGATTTCCACCAGCAAAGCCCTCTTAAATCTATATGCACCGGTCGCTGGCATCACAAGCCATTTTGGACACATCTCAGCATGGTATTTCTCAACTAGCATAGGGTGAGGACTGGCACACACCCCGTTAGTATCTTGAAATACCTCTGCACTTACATCCCCGGGGGGGCCAAGTCCGTACCTAGGCAGCCCGTAAGCCTTGACTTGATCCCGCCTAGGCCGGCCACGATCCTCCCTTTGATCATGCCGCAGAATCCGTATCACCCGTACACGGGTCCGTCCACGACCATTTCGTATTTTATCGTCATAGGCTAACCCTTAGCCACAATGCGTTATCGACCAGGTTGGCGTCCGTACAGCGCGGGTAGCGAGTCCCGTTGCACGTGCCCGTCACACCTGTCGCTAACCATTCCTTTCCTTCTTATCTTTTATTCATTTTTTTCTTTTCGTTCTTTTACTTGTCCATTCGTTCATTGATTCATTTTCGTATTCATCCTTTCGTTGATTCATTCATTTACTCGTTTATTCGTTCATTCTTTCATTTATACATTATGCAACTTCCCGTGCGGGATTCGCCTTGGCGACCCATCGGTCCCATAGTCTTTCAATGTTGCTAAACTTTACTCGAAACGACTATGTTGATAGTCTCTTCGTTTTATTGTTGTAAACCATTCGTTGTTTTTATTGTTGAACGCATAAGGGACTTGAACGTAATCTTGTGCCTTAGCACGAGCGTGGAGCGCGGTACGAGAGTTCTCGTATTTTTTATGTTCCTTTCCATATTCTATACAAGCATACAAGATGGGATTAATCCCTTAGCTAGGTACGTTGGATCATTTATTAGCATGTGCGGTGTTATCGCCTAGCAATTTCAGTGATAGTGTCCGTATTATTATGTGTCTAGGCTAAGAAAAGACGGGTTCATCGGAGCCACCCACCTTAGCGATGTTCGCATCGGCCGAGCGATACTCCGAGCGCGCCTTTGAAAGTCTAAGTCTGGATTCATCTTTGACGGGCCAATGTAAGTCTTGCATCGATTCTTCATCAGGTCAATGCCAACTCTTCGGGTCGACAGCTCGTTTGAGTCGTTGCACTTGCCGTTTGAATCGGCTTTCCGCTAGGGCAGAACGGGTCATTACAGCATGGGAAGGTAATAGCTTATGCGTCACGTCAACTTTGTGATCATGAAAAGAATTACCCGACCCACGACTTGGAGCTGGCAGCAGTAGTATTTGCACTTAAGCTATGGAGGTATTACTTGTATGGTGATAGGGTGGAGATTTTTACCGACCACAAGAGCCTGAAGTATGTATTCACTCAGAAGGATCTTAATATGCGTCAGAGGAGATGGCTAGAGCTACTTGTGGATTATGATATCAACTTACAGTATCATCCTGGGAAGGCCAACGTAGTAGCAGATTCATTGAGCAGGAGAGCCGGAGCTTATTTTTTAACAGCACAACCAGAGTTCTTAGCAGACCTTCAAAAGATGGGTATTGAAGTTGTTCTTCCTATCCATGTGGCGTTGATGTCCAGTATGCAAGTTCAGTCCAGTATAGTTGAGAGGATCAAGTTAGCTCAGTCAGCGGATTCTAAGCTTCAGCGGCTTAGGACGGAATGTGTAGCAGGGCGAAGACCAGAGTTATGTATCCATGAGGACGATACACTTCGGCATGGGAGGCGTCTTTGTGTACCTAGTGGTGATATCAGACAGAAGATCATGGCAGAAGCTCACAGTTCGCAGTATTCCATTCATCCGGGTGGTACGAAGATGTACCGTGATATCCGTCAGCACTTTTGGTGGAATGGAATAAAGAGGAAGATAGCCCAATTTGTCTCTCGATGTTTGGTTTGCCAACAAGTTAAAGCTGAACATCAGAGGCCAGTAGGACTTCTTCAACCTTTACCGATTCTAGAATGGAAGTGGGATCATATAACCATGGATTTCATGACTGGATTACCTAGGTCCCCGGCCGGTAGAGATGCTATTTGGGTTGTTATAGACAGGCTCACGAAGGTGGCTCACTTTCTCCCATTCAGAGTTGGTCAGCCGACGGCTCAGCTAGCAGAGATGTATCTCAGGCAGATAGTCAGGTTGTATGGAATACAAGTCAGTATCACCTCGGACAGAGATTCAAGATTTACGTCGCACTTTTGGCTCAGTCTGCAAGAGAGTTTGGGAACTCACCTCCAGTTCATCTCAGCTTATCATCCGCAGACAGATGGTCACTCAGAGCGTACTATACGAACCTTGGATGATATGTTGAGATCTTGTACACTCAACTTCTGTGGTTTGTGGGAAGATCACCTGCACCTGGTGGAATTCTCGTATAACAACAGTTTCCAAGCCGGTATCCAGATGGTACCGTTTGAGGCACTTTATGGTAGGAAGTGCAGATCCCCGCTAGCATGGAACGATATTGGAGAGAGGCAGATGCTCGGTCCGGAAATGATTACTCAGACAGTTGAGGTGGTCAGAAGAGTTAGAGATCATCTTCGCATCGCATAAGATCGCCAGCGTCACTGGGCCGATTCTCATCGACGTCCCCTTGAGTTTTCTGTTGACAACCATGTATTCCTGAGGATCTCGCCTACCCGTGGCGTCATTCGTTTTGGCGTACGGGGAAAGCTTAGTCCTAGGTATATAGGACCGTTTGACATTCTAGAGCAAGTAGGAGATGTGTTCTATCGTCTCGCTCTTCCGTCGTCGTTACGTGAGGTGCATGATGTCTTCCATGTATCCCAATTGCGACGGTATATTTTGGATCCGAGTCATGTCCTTGATCATTCAAAATTGGTTGTTGGTACCAACCTTTCGTATGAGGAAAGACCCGTGTCCATATTAGATCGAAGAGAGAAGGTACTCAAGAACAAGACTATCAAGTTAGTCCGTGTTGCTTGGGGTCATCACTCTTTGGGTGGGTCAACGTGGGAGCGTGATGATGATATCCAATCGTGATATCCCGACCTGTTTGACTCGTAAGGTATAATGTCTTTCTTATACCTTATGCTCTCGATTCCTTGCTTGTATGAATGATTGTTTGATTGGTTGCTTAGTTATAACTTGCATGTGATTAGTATAGCTTGTCCTTGCCTCTCTAGCCTCTTAATTAAATTTCGAGAACGGAATTCTTTTAAGGTGGGTAGAGTTGTAGCGCCTGTAATTCGTATTACGTATTTTGGTATACGTGTACGGAATCCCGACTCATAGTTAGACTTGTCTTGCTTAGCCTGATCTTGGCTTAATCTTGCCTTGATTTATTTGGGTTCAGCCTGGTTCGACTTGTCCTGATTGGCTAGCCTTGAGTTCTGCATCGGCATGAGTTAGTTAGCATTTCATGGTTCTGGCATGCATCGGGTTCGGTTGGGTTCGGCTTGGCTTGGTTCGGTAATTTATATATGGACCAACCCCTACCTACCACCATCCCCTCCATTTATTAACCCACCAACCCATTCTCTTTCTTCATTTACTCTTCTCCTTCCTCCATTAACTCTCTCCACCGACCAGAGAGAGAGAGGCTTAGGCAAGTGCAACTTGCTTCATGGAAGAACTCAGATTTTGTTGTTCCATTGTCTGCCTCATGAGATTCTAAGTCACTTTAATATTTAGCATTTTTGAATTCCATGGCGCATTTCATGTAGATCTAAGTTTTAGCATTTTTGATCTTTATGGTTTTGATCTTCCAAAACTTGGTTATTTTCGAAATAGAGAGTTCCATGTAGTAGGGATTTCGATTTTACGCAAGTTTGGCTCTTGAATGGTTGGATTTTATCGAGACTTGACCGAGATGGGGCTTGCTTGAGTTTTGTGAGCTTTTACGCCTGCTTGTCTTGGCCATGGGAAGAAGATGAAGCTTTACGCACATGTTCTAACGTGTTAGCATAGTGTTTAGCCTTTACGCCCACGTTTTACGTGACAGCGTATTATTCAATCTTTTACGCACACGTGTTTGCGTGCCAGCGTACTCCGTTCTACGTCGAGTTCAATCGAATTTTACGCTCGGGGTCCTCCCGCTCGCGTAAAATCGTGCTCGCGTAAAACCCTGGCTCGAGCAGACTCTCGCGTGCGTAAAGTCTTGCTCGAGTGTTTCACTCACGTAGAGCTTGCTCGCGTAGGGTTTCACTCGCGTAGAGCCTCGCTTGCCTACGGCTTGCTAGCGTAAAACCCTGGCTCGCGTAAAACCCCACCCGCATGCACCCTTGCTCGCGTAGAGCTATCTCACCTTGCTCTTGCTAGCGTAAGCCACTTTACGCTTGAGGGCCCTTGGCCTAGCGTAGTAGTACGTACATAGAGACTTGAGTCCCTATGGCGTACACCTTTACCCTTTTATATCCTTACGCCTTTTGTCATGAACTTGATAATCACGAATTTATTTAATATGTTTGAAATGATAATGGTATACAGCATGGTATGAAGTAAACATGACATGACATGACAAGCAAACATGATGGAAACTATTGGAAGATGTTACGACGGCTAGCATGACATGACAAGAATGCATGACAAGAATGAATGGCCTGGACACCATGGACGATTATGTTTTTATAAGTGAATATGTATTATCTTGCATCAAGTCTAGGACAGGGACCCCTGAGTACCACGGTCAGGGGTACCTACTTAAACTGATTAAGGCTAATAACTAGAATAATCCATTAGTCATAAAGAGATTTCCCAGCTACAGGCAATCCCGTTATCTGGGCGCCCCATCATGGGATCTGTAGCCTGCCGTCGAGTAGGACAAATTTCCAGCACACTGTTATGTGTTGCACCCTTCAAGCTACTTAAGGGTACATATGTTCTTTGGACAATGTACCCACATAAATTCAACCCCTATTTGCGTCCGGATAGCCTGGATGGTCTGCAGGGCTTGTGGCTGTTGAAATATTTTATTACATTTTGTTAGTAACTAGGGCTGTGATAACCCTAGTTAGTTAAAGTATCATGCCGTACTCATTGCTTAGCCGTGATTTGATTGGATGGAGTCTAGTCTTGTCCTGATCCTATACAAGATTGTTACATGACCTGAATGATTGTTCTTTACTTTATCGATAAATGATGGAAAACCAAGTTTCGTTCAGATGAAGGGTTGCAACCCTGGTCCTTGTTTGGTTTAAGGGTTGTAACTTGGTTATCTGAATAGTCCCATGGTTATGTTATCGTATATCATCATGATTGACCATATCTCTAGTTTTCTTTTATTATATTATTATGTTTTGTGCTAATTGCTGGTTTTAGTTCTTAAGTGAAGACTCCTTGTGGCACTTGCTCTTTCTGGGATCTGACCCAGCTGGTTTTGTATGGCCAGATATCGGAGCAGCTCCAGAGGATCTACCTATCTTCCAGCCAGATGGTGACCACCAGACGTAACCCTGGCAACGAGTGGGTTTCTTTTGTTCTTCCACTTTATTGTAAAATATTCTTTTGAGGCGTTTAGCCGGCGAGCACGTGTTAGCTCGTATTGCACCTTTATTTACTATTTGCCTATGGGCTGTAACATGATTGACAAATCCTAGGGTTGATCATGTATGATTGAAACTCTTGCTAGTCTTGACATTTTGTGCAACTAGCTTCATGATCATCCAAATATGTAATGTATGGGACTTCTTACTATTGTATATTTGGTGCTCTGACATCTTGTAACTGTTATTACTTGCTTGAGATTGAGACAATAGACTTGTTCATGACCTTAAGAGACTGATGGCTTGTAGTTAAACCCTCATGTATCTAGACATCCGTGACCGTATAGCGAGGTGGGTTGCACTTCAATATACGTAGCTGGCTATGTTCGCCCCCGCTTTCCAGTATTCTGGTTCTGCGGCATTACACTAATTGTCCTACATAATATTATATACCTGAAGTTCTTTGTCTAAACATACTTATGGATTATAGGACACAAAATAATACCAAATTTTTTCTCTCCAGATGTCAAACCTTACTAAGTTGGAATTTCTTGCCCTAGAAGTTAATAGAAGTAATTATCTCGCTTGGAAATTAGATGTTAAGCTTCACCTCAACTTCCTTGACCTGGTACACATACTGAGTACTCCAACAAAGCCAATCAGTCCTAGAGACAAGGCTAAAGCGATGATTTTTTTTTGCGTCGACATCTTTATGCTGATTTGAAGAATGAGTACCTTACTATAGAAGATCCAAAAATTCTATAGGAATCCCTGAAGGATAGATATGACCACCATAAAGCAGTCATCCTTCCAGTAGTGAGGAATGAATGGATCAATCTTCGATTCCAGGATTTCAAGTCAGTATCCGAAGACAACTCAGCTTTGTTCAATATTGCATCAAGGCTTACCCAGGAGAAAATGATTGGCAAAATTCTCTCAACATTCCATGCCACAAATACATTATTGCAACAACAATATAGACAACAAAACTACTCTAAGATTTTAAAACGCATCTCTGTGCTCCTAGTTGTTGAGGAAAATAATAAGGTCCTCATGAAAAATCATAATACTAGGCCTACTGGAACACTAGCATTCCCTAAAGTGAATGCCAGTTACAGATATTCCAGAGGAAAAGGCAGAGGCAGAGGATATTCTGGAAACTCTAGCAGAGGTAGTTACAGAGGAAGAGGAAGAAGGAAGCGTGGTCACCCCAGTAGTGGTCGACATACTGAACTATGGAAAAAATAGAAAAAACATATTCCAAACGAAGATCAAGAAAATGAAAATATTAGAGCACCAAGAGACACATGCTTCAAATGTGGACGTGAAGGCCATTGGTCCCGCACCTGTCGTGCATCCATGGAAGTGGTGGCAAATTATCAGAAAACCCAGAAGGTTAAAACGAATGCCATTCTTGACATGGACAATGATGACCTCCTTGGTGACGAATTTGAGGCACAAGAGAACGCCAATATGACGTCTGCAGATTTCTTTGGGGATGGTTAGTCACTCAATTTTATTTATTGAGAGTAGCAATATTTTTTTATTTTTATGACTATGTTGGTAGTTATTTAGATTGATAGTCTTTGCATTTATATTTTGAAATGTTAATAATTGACACCCAATGTTGATTGGGTATTTATGTTCAATTTTGATTCTCCTCCGATTAATAAATTTTTCTAGAGTCATGGAAATTTATGATCTTTTACTTTAATATGACAGAATTTTTGCCGTTAGGGGATATATTGGAAGATAAATATCTCGTTCAAGGAGAACATCTTGAATTTTCGTTCTAGAAGAAATTTATGAATATTATCGTTCCAGAAGAACGTCGTAAAAACATCGTTTCAGAGAAATATAGAATGGCATACTTTCATCTTGACTAAATTAGGAGATATTATTTCTTATGTTTCAATACAAAGAATTATTAGATGTTTACTCAATTATGCTGCATAAAATAGCTATACCAACTATTTATTTATCTTCTACTAGAAGTAAGTAACAAAAGAATCAAATATAGGCCAAATAATACTAAAGGTTCTAAAGATTCAACTCTCCATAAGAAGAGGCCGAATAATATAAAACATCCTAATGCTCTTGAAGAAGCAGTTCCCGAAGAAGCATCTCCTATAGAGAAAGTTCATGACGGTCCGAAAGATGTCATGAACCAAATATCAAATTTTTCAAAGTATATGGCTCCGATAGAGGATATACCTCAGATTCCAGAAGAGATTGAGAAATAGGTACCGGTACCCAAGAAATCTATGTTCAAGAGAAATTTGGAATCAAAAAAATTTGTCATAGATGACATTATCGAATGAGAATAAAAAGGGTGATAAAAATTAATGGATAGCACTAAAACCATGAATAATCTAACAAAAAAATGCAACATCTCTCGCAAGACGTGGAGTGTTCGGTCCTACAGTACAAAACCTAAAAGGAATAAACTCGGTAGGTTTTGAATGGGCGTTTGTAATAAATAGAGATCCGAAAGAGATAAGGAATCTCCAGAAGAGATAAGAAATCTCCAGAAGAGACTGAAATCTCCAGAAGAGATTGGAATCTTCTGAAGGGATCAAAAATCTCCCGAAGAGATCGAAAATCTCCTGAAAAGATCAGGAATCTCCCAAAGAGATTAGAAATCTCCTGAAGAGATTGACATCTTCCGAAGAGATTGAAATCTCCAGAAGAGATAAAGATAAATCTTCAAAAGAGATCTCATGTAGTCTGATGAAAAAAATGAATCTCAAGAAGAGATCTACTATAATCTCCTAAAGAGAGAAGATAATATTAATCTCATGTAGAGATAAATCTTCTGTGAGATAAATCACCTGTAGAAATAATATTCCTGTTGAGATTTAATAATGGTCAGGTCAATAGGATCCTTTACGACCAAAAGAACATGTTCTGGGTCCTGAAGTACCATATTTAAAGAATATAAAACTCTTTATTGTCATTCACTTAGCACAATATTTTAGAATAATATTAGGCACATAAATTATTCTTGATGAATGTTTTGATCTAATGAGATATGCAGATGAATGGTATTTATCTGATACTCATTAAGCGGATACCACAGACAAGGTATGCTTTATAAATAATATAGCAGGTATTTAAGAGAGAGAAAATCAAATCACTGCGATAATTTTGTCAAGGCGAACAGAGGATGTGCATGGCTATGTTTTCAACAGTTCAGCATATCAGGAAGAGTTGCGAGCTTTTAGGAATCACAAATAAAGCCTGCAACCTCTTCATAAGGATATGAGTATAAATGTATAGACAAATACAGTGTTAGGGTGAGATATAATATTTAAATTGTATTGGGGGTTGATTTTTTATTTTGAATTGATGTAAGAACATGAATGTAATATTTTTAAGGGGAGCATCCTAAAGATGCTAAAGGAGACATCTTGAAGCATTTCTTTGCACATTGTACTCTTTTTCTTCATTGAGGGTTTTTTCACTGGATTTTTCCTTCGAAAGGTTTTTAACGAGGTAGTATAAGTCGCATCCACTTTGATTCCTGAAGAATTCTATTTCTGAAGAATATTATTGTACTCTTTTCTTTTCTATGAATTTTTCCAAAGGATTTTTCTTAGAAAATTTTTTAATGAGGCAATAATTAAAGTGGGCATCCAAGGGAGAGTGTTGTGATTTAGATAAAATATGGATGCCCTTATCTATACAACAACAACAACCTCTATCATATTTCCTCTATATATGTTATCAATGAGAAAGCTACATAAAGATTCTTCCTGGCTACTAATTTTTTCTCTTTCTCTCTCATTTTCACAACAATATATATATATATATATATATATATATATATATATATATATATATATATATATATATATATATATGAGCCTTGATTAAAATATATATATATATATATATATATATATATATATATATATATATATATATATATATATATATACGTTTCAGTCTTCGGCATTTTGAGCCTTGATTAATATATTGTGGGGGTTTCCAAAATATATATATATATTTTTTTTAAATATTTATTTATATATATATATATATATATATATATATATATATATATATATATATATATATATATATATATATATATATATAAAATAAAATAAAAAATTATTTTATATATATAATCATGATTTTTACAAGAATGAAGAGGATGCGCAAGAAGCCGTGGAAGGGATTGGTGCAAGAAGCTAATACATTATATATATATATATATATATATATATATATATATATATATATATATATATATATATATATATATATATATATATATATATATATGTATGTATATATATATATATATATATATATGTATGTATATATATATATATATATATGTATGTATATATATATATATATATGTATGTATATATATATATATATATATGTATGTATATATATATATATATATATATATATATATATATGTATATTTTATATATATATATATATATATATATATATATATATATATATATATATATATGTATATATATATATATATATATATATATATATATATAATAAAAATTTATTTTATATATATAATCATGATTTTTACAAGAATGAAGAGGATGAGCAAGAAGCCGTGGAAGGGATTGGTGCAAGAAGCTAATACATTAGGCCTGTCTTTCGAAGTCATGGATGGGTTTTAGCATATGATAGATCCATTTAGTCATGAGCAGTCAAGTGAGATGTCGACCTAATAGGACCAACATTTCAACTAATATTATCCTAGCAACATTTTAAAGATAAATTTGCAAATTGTGAAATACACATCTTTTACAATATTTTATAACAGTTGTCGAATACAACTCTTTTACAATGATTCTTAAACATTGTAAAACGACATAACATACACAACTTTTATATAAAGTGGTAAAATTCAATTAATTTTACAATATCGAACAAACATTGTGAACATAAAAATATATATAACAGTTGACAAACGTTGTTGAACATGACATTTTGACGATGTTTTAAATACATTGTCAAAATTAATAACATGGACAACATTAAATAATTGTTGTCAAAATTAATAAATACTATAATGTTGATAAAACGTTGTTGAAGACAGTAATACACAACTTTTGAGAATGACCATTGTATAAGTCGTAACGTTTTAATATAAAACATTGTTTGCATATGTATTTCACAACGTTTTTACAATAAAGGTTGTAGAAGACCCCCCTTCCCCCATATTTACAACATTTTCAGGAAATGTTGCAGATGGAATGTTGTAAAAGTGATTTTTTTTCTTGTAGTGAGGGGTATGATAAAGGCATTCAAAGGGGAATATCTCATTAGTGACTAACGAAGGAATTCAATTTATAATATAAGTAGAAGTATGAACAGACTCTCCCCAAAAAGTATGAGGAATCGAGGAGGAGAGAAATAAAGTATGTGCAGTTTCCATAATATGACGGTGTTTGCGTTACGCAACACCATTTTGTTCAGGTGTCTCAGTACATGATAATTGATAATTGATGAAGGGTTATTTGAGTTTTCAAAAAAAATCAAGGAAGGAATTGGATATATATTCTCCTCTAGAGTCTGATCTAAAAATTTTAATGGTTTTTGAAAACTGTGTTTTGATCATTGAGAAAAACTCAATCTATTCTTCTAGAAAAAATCAGAACGAGAGTGTAATAAATACATCCATTTATAGCGAGACAGTCATCAACAAAGAGTACATAATATTGAACATCTCCTATATATTTGATAAAAGCTTTGCCCCAAACGTCAGAATGCACAATATCAAAAGGTGATACAGAAGAAGTTATATTATTATTAAAAGGAAGTACAGGTTGTTTATCAAGTTTACAAGCAGCACAATAAGGTTCTTTATCTTGATGGACAGAGCCAAACAATCCGTTATTCAACAAATATCGAAGTCGAGAAAAAGAACATGACCTAATTTAGAATGCCAAAATATAAAAGGAGATAAAGAGTTGTTGGAGCAATAAATGAGGTACCAACTACGAGTGGGATAGTAAGTTTGTCTATGACAAAAAACCAACCAACTCTATGGCATGTCCCAACTTGCTTTCCCGTCGAGCGAACCTGAATGGCTCAACCAATAGAAGAGAAGTTAGTATCAAATCCTTGATCACATAATTTTTCGACAAAAAAAATTCATTAATAGTTTAAGCACAAGCAAAACATTTGAGACAACTAAGTCATTAGATGTTTTAACAAAACCATTATGACTTGCTGTAACAGTAGTACCATCAGTAGTATAATTACAGGAGATGAAGAAATATGAGTTAAATTTTTAAAACATTTTGAATTATAGGTCATATGATGTGATGCACCAGAGTCAAGAAACCAACTATTAGAGTAAATACCTGAAAAAGCAGAGGCCACAATAGAGTTGTTACAATAGAAATAGTCTGTTTGATCATATCTTGAATATCTGTAGTGGTAAAAGTACTAGGACTGGAGGATGTCAAAATATTTATAAAAACATTGTGCAGAATTTTAAAGAAAGAAGTTGGCAAGAAGAAAAACAAAAAAAAACCTAACTAGTGGAGTCTATCAAGTGTCTTGTAACTTTGGAAAGAATTTATTATAGTATAGGACAGTTGAGCACCTCTAGAGGGGGGTAAATAGAGTATGTGCGTGTGTAGCAAAAAATATTACCAATTAAAAAATATTCGGAACTTATACTATGATAGTAAATAAATTACGTTAAAGTAAGAGTCAAGAAGATCAAACTCAGCGATATATACTGGTATCCCTCTGAGAGGACTAGTCCAGTCTCGAGTACTCTTGTTCGATGTTAATCCACGATGGCACAAGCTAATTGAGAGCTTGTAATCTCTTACAACACCGTGCTTGGTGATGAGCGCACGATCGACTCCAGAGGACGATTTTAAAAACTGAAACGTTTTCTGAATGCTGCCTCCGATACAACTCTTCAGTACCAAAACTCTAGATTGAACAAAACTGTAATGGCTTTGGCTAAGAGTCGTATAGGCTTGATTTGAAAGCTTTATCTCATAGAAAACACTTTAGAATGAATAGAGAAGAGAATAGATGAGTGAATGAGTGATTTAGAAATGGAAATTTTCTTCTCTATTTATAGTATTTTTGTAGACCGAATTAGGGCAGAGTTCGGATGCATAAATCTCGTATTCGAACGTTGGATGCAGTTTTGGTGGGAATTCAAATCAAATATAAAAACCAACTCGACCGAACTCGGGTCAAACTCGGACCGAGTTCTGCCTGGGTTAGGTCAGAACTGTTGGGCCAAATTTGCATGGATTTTGGACTTTTTAGAAGTGTGGACTTTTGGATTTTGGATTTTGTATATGTGTATAGTAGGCTAATTTTTGTTCGTGGACTGAAAAGAATCTAAGCCAGTACCGATCCTAATCAACCTTACATATTTTTTCTAGACTCAATAAAAGTACAAGTACCAAAGAAAATATGAAAAAGCTTGATCTTGATTCCATTGTATTTGGTTCTTGATGACGCTGTGATGTTTGTACTTTGTAGCAGTAGGACGCAGATTTAGGATGCAGTCAAAGACTTGAAACCTGTAAACTCGTAGCAGTATATGTATTTTGCATATCGATCAAAGCTGACGTTGATTATCAAAATCAGGTGTGATCATTAACCAATGGACCAACAATCTCTCCCATTTTGATAATTGATAAACTTTGAATCTATACCAAAATATAGCAAATAATTGTAACTTTTAAATGTTATACCTGACTTGTTCTGAATCGAAAAAAATTTGGTATATGCACTTGCTCCCCCTTTGTCATGTACTCAAAATATGGCTTCTCCGTAATTTGTGAAGCCAACAATAACAAAAAAATAGAGTAACACCGAATATGATAAGAACTAACAATTCAACATCTCAAGTAGATGAACAAAAACACCAGTAGTAGCAATAAGTAAAAAAACATGAGCAACAGATGAAAGCCAACTAGCATAGCAAATAAGTGCCTAAAGCTGATACAACTGAAGTCCAAGTGTATAAACCAGTGCTACAAAATAAGATAGTCCAAAATAAAAATAAAATGTCACTACATCATCATCAATCATCAGAAAAAGTCCACAAAAACTACAAGACCAAAACATGAATCAAGCATCAGCACCATCTGGGTCATCAGTAGGAGGCTGAGGATCGAAGTAAGCTGTCGTCGGATCGAAGAAGCCGAAAGTAGAATGATTCTCAAGTCTCGGTCCGTCGAAACCAGGGTGACGGAGGTTGGTCGTCGGGCAGTGGGATGATGTGCCATCATCCATTGAATATCAGCCATCACATTTCTCAAGACTTGCGCTTGAGAAATGTGACGATACTGAGCATCTCCAAAGCGAGCTAGATAGTTCTGATGCTGATGTCCCTAGAGAGTGACAAAAGTATCGAACCTCTGATACAGCTCGTCAATGGTATGGCCTGGAAGTGCAGGGGCTGGAGCATCTACTAGTGCTGCGGCTGAAGCAGGTGGAGGTGGAGCATCACCAGGAGGGTGAGGAAACTTCCTAGACCTAAAGAGATCTCAAGGCATTCTAGCGATAGGACACAATCTAGATCGATGTTAAATTTCTGGAAGATGACTGCCAGATGCATAGGGTAAAGGAGGTTTCGGCCTGCTCGTCGACAGCTGATCATGGATGCTATCATAGTCTTGGAAAAAGAAAATATAACCCCAAAATGGATATGATACATAGAAGATAGCTCTAAGAGCATGATCTCATCAGTGGATCCTGTCTTAGGTAGCATAGATGAATAGATAATATGATAGAGTTCATAGAAGTGTTGGTTGAGGTGACGTGCATACAACCGTAATCGGGGTACCGGACTCGGATGACACAACGCTACCTTGAAAGATTCAGGAGTCATGTCAGCAGGAAATTGAACTTTGTTAATATCGATTAGAGCGTCACCGTTATCAGGCATATGGAAATATTCGCTCAGGTCTTCAGAACTAAATTCAAATTCCTTACCGCTGACACAAGAATAAATATTGTCGTTTGCTTCTTGCATGTTGCAATAAAACTGATAGAACTGAGGATTCCCAGGACCAAGGATTGGTGTGCGTATTAATCGATAGAAAATTAATAGATTTAAAACATATTCTAACCCTTCATAGGCGAAAACTAGGATTCATGAATTATACCTACGATGAGAAGAATATGACGGTTCTCAACAACCTCGAGCAGTCAGCGACCCTAAGATCTTCTGCACGTATTCTTTCCTCGGGTTGGACGTCGTGTGGACGATGATCTCCCAACCTTTTCTTCTCTTGGCTGTCCTCCATTTCACTCCTCTCGTGATAAACAAATTTAGAGAAAGATGCTCTTCTTAGGATGCATATGACGGCCAGAGAATAGAGGGTATATATAGGCTACAGAAGGGACCCTGAGGAGAAATTAGGTTTAGGTCTCCTAACGGGTCTACGTATCCCGTGTTCAACCCGAACACACAACCCAGGCCCGTTAACAATAGCTTAGTCCACTAAAGAGCTACTGTTGCACTACCTTCCTAATCCAAAATTACGTTTATATGCTCCTTCTTATTATATGTTTGTTTATCGTCCCATGTTAAGATATCGAATGTTCGTCAATCAAAATAAGTTAATGACAACTACATTGATCGACTTCTTTTATCCTTAAGTAGTACCACTCAACTTTATTTGTCATGTTAGATATAATCCACCTGCAGGGTTTACACGACAATCCTTATGAGTTCCTTAAGGGGACATCATCAACCCGCTACATCGGGACATGGATTCCTTTTATAATCAACAACCCATCATACATATAATGCCATTACCTAATTCATAGAGGTTATTGACTTATTATGAATCTCACTCTTTTATGAATCAAAGTAATACACACTATATATACATATCTGTTATTATATCCATATTAAGAGCACAAGTATCCATAATAATAGAGGTACTTGTTCTCTTATGTAGTCAGTATAAAGAGAACAATCTCAAATGGTCATGTTCAATTCACACAAAGTGCACTGGCATAAACCTATAGTCAAGATAGACTAATGCCAGATTACACTATAATATTACCAATGGTTTGTCCAAATCTATCTAGGTTGTGAACCATTTATATATTTTACAAGTAAATGACAATATGATCTTCTGTGTGTCACCACACACCACATTATCTACAATGTAATATGAGACACTTGCATATAACAAATATAAAATGCCAACATTTGTCCATATGATTCTCATTTAAAAATAATAGAAAAATATAGTTAATACAAAAGTGATGCTTTTAGTATATAATCCTAACAAAAACATACGGACATCATTGTCATAGATTGAGTGGGAAGTCTCTAGAAATTATGGAGTCCTAGGTTTTCAAAAGTAGTAGCATACTCCGAGAGAACAGTAAAATTGATGGGTTTTTTCGACCAAATTTTTTGATACCGAAACTGAGTAAAACAAGATATTGATCTCTCGAAAAGAAAAAAGAGGGATGAGTCAAAGTCCTCGTCCTCATCGTCATCGGGACGAGCGGGACTAAACATATTAATTGGTTCACACTCCAAAGTGGAGGATGAAGCGGTGTCTCTAGCTTTCTTCCTCTTGGGAATTCTAGAAGTCATGAAAAATAGAAGAGGAAACAGTAGAGATATAACTTAATGGAGATCAAAAAGTGGTAGCGAACACCTCCATGAACCTTAGATCCGAAGATTTAGAAGTTTAAAGAGTTGTGGAGTAGGAATTCAAAAACTAGGGTTAGGATTTTTGAAGCTCGGGGTGGCTGTTTTTTGTAAGAAGATAAATAGTGAAGAGAGAGGGGCTGCTGGTTCGCTGTTGTTTATAAGAAAATGTCCCCACAGAGTTCGACCCGAACTCGGTCTTTTAATTCTTTGATTTAATTAATATTCATCACCTTGGGTTAGCTGTAGGGGCCGGATCCCAGCTAACAGTAGTCCGAAGATACTTGGCACCGTGTCATTAAGAATTTTATACCTTATTGACAGAAGGACCCTTTCGACTTATACCTAAAGTAACTTCAATTAATAAATTGCTGAATATAAAGTTTTAAGTATTTTTATTAATCATAATTTATTATGAATCTAAAAATTCAAGTATGCATAACTTTCGACGCAGATATTGAAACGATCTTCAGCTAGTGATTTTATGAATATGTCTGCTTGTTGATGATATGTGTCAATAAATTCTAAGCAGATATCTCCGTATTGTTCGTGATCACACAAAAAATGGTGATATAATTCTATATGTTTAGTGTGTGAATGACATACTAGGTTCATAGTCAGATTAATAGTACTAGTGTTATCGCAATAAATAAGAATCTTAGTGTAATGCAGATTATAGTCTTCTAGGGTTTGCTTCATCCACAAAATCTGAGCACAACAACGTCTTGCGACGATGTATTCATCCTCACTTGTTGATAAAGCTACAGAGTTTTGATTCTTGCTAAACCAATAGACTAAAACTTTTCCTAGGAAATGACACATACCGCTGGTACTTTTACGATCTATTTTGCATCCAACAAAATCAGCGTCTGAGTAATCGATTAGGTCAAACGATGTAGTTTTGGATACCATAAGCCGACTATAGAAGTTCCTTTAAGGTTTCGAAAGATATACTTAACGGCACATAGGTGTGATTCCATATGATTAGCTTAATATCGTGCACAGATGCAAACACTAAACATTATATCAGGACGACTAGCAGTTAAGTAAAATAAACTACCAATTATACCTCGGTACTTATGTTGGTCGACTAGTTTGCCACTTTCATCAATGTCAAGTCGTGTTGATGTAGTCACTGGCGTGCCGATAGGTTTTATGTTGTCGAAGTTATACTTTTTTAGTAAATCCTTCGTGTACTTGGCTTGATTGGTGAAGGTTCCCTATGAGTGTTGTTTAATCTGGAGTCCTAGGAAGTAGTTAAGCTCTTCCATTATACTTATTTCAAACTCATTTTGTATATACTTAGCAAAAATTTGACAAAGTTTTTCGTTATTAGAATCGAATCAACGTAAATTTGCACAAGTAAAATACTGTCAACTAAAGATAGGGCTGTATCAAGTCTTCCTTTTAAAAATTTATTTTCAAGTAGGAAAGCACTTAGTCGTTCATACCAAGCAAGCGATACTTGTTTGAGTCCGTAAAGCGCTTTTCTAAGCTTGAAAACAAGATCAGGTTTTTGAAAATCTTCAAATCCAGGGGTTCACAAAAACTTCTCCTTTAAAAGCCCGTTCAAAAATGCACTTTTTACGTCCATTTAAAAAAGTTTAAAATTGTTAAAATATGCAAATGCACAAAACATGCAAATAGACTATAGTTTAGTAACATGAGCATGTCTCGTCATAATCAATCCCTTCTTCTTGATTATAACCTTGTGCCACTAGACTTGCTTTGTTGCGTAGAAGATGTCCATCCTTGCTTAGTTTATTTCGGAACATCATTTCGTATCAATTATCAATTGACTAATAGGTTTAGGAACAATTTTCCAAAATTGGTTTCTCTTAAATTGATTAAGTTTCTCTTGCATGACATCAATCTAAAACTTATCAGAAAAAGTATCTGCTACTGACTTAGGTTCTGCTTGAGAAATAAAAGCTACATTTGTTGCTATATCTAGAAGAACGCGTACCTACGCCTTTAGATACATCACCTATTACCAGTGTCTCTGGATGGTCTGTCACGCCCCAGAACTAGAATACTGGAGAGCGGGGGACAGACACAGCTAGCTACGTACATTGAAGTGTAACCCACCTCGCATTACGGTCAGGATGTCTAGATACATGAGGGTTTATCTACAAGCCATCAGTCTTTTATGGTCAAGAACAAGCCTAGTATCTCAATCCCAAGCAAGCAAATAAATGTTACAAGATATTAGATCATCAGACATACAAGGTAAGGCGTCCCAAATATTACATATTCAGATGATCATGAAGCTAGTCATACAAAATACAAAGACTAGCAAGAGTTAAAGTCATATATGATCAACCCTAGGATTTGTCAATCATGCTACAGCCCTTAGGCAGACAGAATATTGGTTTTAATATGAGCTAACACCTGTTCGGCGGTTAAATGCCTCAAAAGAATAATTTACAATAGAGTAGGAGAGCAAATAAGAACCCACTCGTTGCCAGGTTTACGTCTGGTGTTCATCATCTGGCTGGAAGACAGGTAGATCCTCGGGTTCTACTCCGAAATCTAGCCATACAAAACCAGCTGGGTCAGACCCCATAAAGAGTAAGTACCACAAGGGAGGCTTCATTAAGGAACTAAAACCAGCAGATAATAAATAGAAGAATAAATAAATGAATAGGCTTAAATGACAAGAAGACAGGGTTAGAATAAAACAATAGCTTGCATTATGAAAATAATAGGCGAAATATAATTCCATGTTAACCACAAGGCAAGCATTCAGGCACGGCCAATCAAGTCTTACGGCTTGCTTTCATTAGCTACCTAGGATTATCACAGGTCTAGTTACTAACAAGATGCATTTGAGATATTTTTGAGTCACAAGCCCTGCAGCTATCCAGGTTATCCAGGCGAGGTTGCTTAGAGTTATCAAGAGTTTAGAGAATCATTAGGCGACTTGGAGGGCAACACATGGCAGTGTGCTTTAGTACTTATGATTTCAAGAAGTGCCCCACATGACAGTGGTCTAGAAATGTGCCCTACTCGTCGGCATGCTACAAGTCCACTCAGGTGTGGTCGAGATAACAGGATCGCCTGTAACTGAGAAAATCTCTCTATATGAACTACTTGATCAATCTAGTCATTAACCTAGTCAGATTCGTTATGAATCCCTGACCGTGGTAACCAGGAATCTATGTCCTAGGCATGATGCAAGATGAGACAGGTAGCTTGCACAATCACAATCAGAAAAAATCAACCACGGTTGTCAAGAAAAGTGTTACTTAGCAAGTCAGGGTAGCTGTCGCAATAGCCTTTCAAGATTATCATGTCATGTCGGGTTACTTGTTAGTTGTCAAAATTTCTTATCATGAGTGCGCCTCGACGGGCCACTATCAAGATTGTACATGTCTTATCAAGTTACTTATCATGTCAAGAGTGCTTGCCAAAATGTGCCTCGACGGGCCACTATCAAGATTATCATGCCGTGTTCATGTCAAGTCGTGTTCGTGCCATGATCAATACTGGCAAGTCATGCTATGCTCAACAAGTTATCGAATCGGGTTGTCACAAGATAGGTCAAGTACAAGTCACATGCAAGATCACAGGCATATACAACTCGAACTAGGAGAACATGCATGGGGGACAAGGGGTAAGGGGTATCATAGCAACAAGTGGCGCTGGTCAAGTGGCACCAGGAAAATGACAGGTGGTGCCTAAGTTGGGTTGTGCCAGGCTGGGGTGCGCCAGGTCAGGTTGCGCCTGACTGGGGTACGCCAGGTCAGGTTGTGCCAGGGCCAAAGGGTACTGGGCTAGGTTATGCCAGGGCCAAAGGGCGCTAGGCTAGGTTGCGCTCGACACTGTTCTTCTTCTCCCAACGGCAAAGAAGAACCCATGAAACCCAAAAACTTTAAAATACCATAACTTGCTCAAAATATGTCCGAATTGAGACTTCCAAGGGTCTAAACTGCATAGAACGAGATTTTCTACAGTCTGGGATGACTGGTTTTAAGAATTACCAAACTTTAATAGATCAAAACCAAGAAAAACAAGAAAAGATCAAAAATTAGATCTACAAAAATCCATTCATCAAAATCGAAAATGCCAAGTTCTAAAGAGGCTTAGAATCAAGTGGAGAAGTGAATAGAAAAATAAATGGAAGATCCATCATGAAGCAAGATTGCACTTGCCTTGGGTTTCTTTGGTGGGTGGGAGAAGTTATGGAGAATGAGTAAATGAAAGAGTTATGGAGGAGAGATAGATGATTTGGTTTTTATACAAACCATTCTCATCTCAAACCAAAACAAACCAAGCCAAGCCAAGAATAAACCAAGTAAGCCAAGATGAACCAAAATAAACTAAGATGATCCAAGATAAACCAAGACCAAGCCAAGAGTGCCAAGACCAAGCCAAGTCATGTTGAACCGAGTTGAACCAAATCAAGTCGAGATTAAACCAAGGCTAAGCTAAGCAAGACAAGTCTAACTAAGATCCACCTGACAAATGTCAGAAATCCGTACACGTATAATAAAAATACGTATAACGAAAAATGGGAGTGACATGGTCTGACATGAATTTTATATTCTTCGACAGACTCTCTCGATAACTTTAGTTAGTAGTAGTATCTTCAGGTGCTTTGGATTTGCTTTGTACATCTTCGTCATCACTGTCGCTAGATCTCTGACTATTAAGCTCATCAAAAGTAACATTAATAGATTCTTCAATAATCATAGATCTTTTATTGAAAATTATATATCCTTTACTCTTGGCAGCACACCCGAGGAATATCCCTTCGTCTGTCTTATTGAACTTGCCCAAGTTATCCTTGGAGTTCAGGATAAAAGAGCGACAACAAAAACTTTAAAATAAGAAATATTTGGAGTCCTACCAAACTACAATTCATAGGGGATTTTCTTCAATATAGGTCGAATTAATACCAAATTCAAAATATGACACGCTGTACATACAGCTTTTGCCCAAAAATATTTAGGAAGTTTTTGGTGATTCTGCATGACTCTAGCCATATCACTTAGAGTATGATTCTTCTCCTCCACAACACCATTCTATTGAGGAGTTCTAGGATAAGAAAGCTCGTGGTAATATCCAATATTATCACAAAACTTTTTAAAATCAGTATTTTTGAATTCGCCACTATGATCACTTCGAATTCGAATAATCATGAAGCCTTTTCATCTTATACCTTTTTGTAAAATATTTAAAATTCAAAAAATAGCATCACTTTTGTTTGATAAAAAGTACACCCAAGTATAAAGAGAGAAATGGTCGATTATGACAAAAGCATAGAATTTACGCCAAGACTAGTGACTCTAGTAGGACCAAACAAATCCATATGAATCAACCACAAAGGTCTAGAATTGCTTACAACATTGATGGATTTAAAGGTTGACCTAGTTGCCTTGTTCTTTTCATAGTCCGAACATACCATATCTCTCTTGAAGGTAATTTCTGGGAGTCCTTTCACCAGCTTTTTAGTGCATAGTCTTGAGATAGTGTCCATATTTGTATATCCTAGCCTCATGTGCCATAACCAGCTTTCATCCTGATTGGCTACTAGGCACTTATCTGTACTGTTAGTACGTTCTAGAAAGAAAACATAAATATTATCTTTCCTGATCCCTTCATATACGGAATTATATCTCATATAGAACATTTATCTTTCACAAAATTGATGCCATAACCATTATCTGCCAAATGACTTGTGCTTAAAATGTTATGTTTCAATTTTGTGACTAGACAAACGTCTTTTATTTCTTTGTAGGAAGACAATTATACCAACCGTACCTATTCATGTAATATCACCTCGAAGATTAGTACCAAAGGAAACATACCCTTCTTTCTTCATCGATAGCGTAGCGAATAAAGATGCATGACCTGTCATGTACCATGAACATCTATTATCAAGTGTCTACTTGCTTTTAACATGAGAGGGTTGAGGGTCCACCTACAAAACGAGTAGATGAATCCTTTAGTACATATTTCTTCAAGGGTCCATTATGATTAGTCTTAGAAATCTAAGTATATTTGTGTCAACAAGCTTTCTAGCTCTATATTACTATGATATGTGTCCGTGTATACCAAAATATGTGCATATGGTTTTCAAAATTATGTTCTCGATTTCTATGTTGACAAATTTCTTGTGTCTTTCTTAAAAACCTGTATGTGAAAGCATGGTTGTAAGAAACGTGTTGCTTATGTGCTTTCTTTGGTTTAGACCTTTGTGTTATATGCTTGGTATTAGGACTAACCTTAGGCCGTATAACAATAATGACCTGTTTGTCTAATTTGATCTCTAATTTTTTAGAGATAGCATAAGACTCTTCGAATTTAACAGTCATATCTGTGAGTCTTTGCTCGGTGACTAAGTGTTTTTTTCTTCTATATGTCATAAAGTTCTTACACCTTGACATAGTCTCTTTCATTCTTTTCTATGGTGAGGATAGCCTCATGATATTCTAATTTACGTTTGGCTATATCTTCCGTGTTACCGGTAGTATATGTCTCTTTAATGTCTTCAATAAGATTAGACAGTCTAGCTACTTCGGTTATGTATGCCTTAATCTCTTTGCGAGATTGCTTATACTTGTCCAACACATTTTTTTGCTCTTCAAGTAATTCGCTAAAGGCAGTTTTTAATTCATCGAAAATAAAATCATCATACAGAGGGTTCTCAGATACCTTATCGAATCACATCAGAAAGACATTTACACTGCTGCTAGGTCTGTCCTCCTCCTCTGATTTACTGGTCTCACTTTTGTGCCAGATGCTGGTATTAGCGTACTTTTGACCGATTGTAGCTTTTATGTTCGATCTTGATCGGTCATATGGACTGCTCTTCTTTGATAGCAGACAGACCTTTTTTTATGCCTTTACTTCTTACATCCGAAGCAGATTATTTCTTCTTCGTTGCTTTCGTAGATGTCTTTCTTCTTTCAATTTGATCTCTCAAACTTTAAGAACTTTCTGAAGTTTTTGACCAGCAGGACCTGTTCATCACCATCGGACTCTTCTTCATCAGAATCATTGTTTGAGACTCTTTTGGCTTAAGCTTTGAAGGCAATTGATTTTTTTTAGGAGTTGCTTCTTCAAATTCTTGCAAGTCTATTTCATGGGACATGAGCTTGTCCATCAGTGTCTCCAATGTTATCGTGGAGACGTTGTTTCCTTCTATGATTGCGGTGGACGTCGGGTTCCAGTTCTTTGTTAAAGCCCGCAGACCCGCATCCGCTTTTTGGACGCGAGCTCGTGAGTAAGCTAGCTACGTATCAAGCGGACTCCAGTCCAACTCGAATATGTAAACGTTGTCTAGACTATGGTAATGTGCCTAATCAAGGCAAGGCAAAACTATATCTTAATCCACAATAAGAATAATAAACATGAATGAACAACTATGGGTCGTGGTCTGCAGCCCACTAGCATACATGTTCGATTAGACTCCAAGAAATAACATGTCTATAAAGTAAGCCAACAAGCAGAGTATATCATGATAAGGAATGAAAGCACGAACGGATAATAAACGTAATATCAATACCTGGATCCTGCAAGTGTATCACCAACATCTACCATCCTGCTCTACTAACTAACCCCATGCAATTACTAAACCTGAAGAGATCATCAGGCTCTCAGGGGACATAGCAAGATACATATAAACATGCATATCTAACAGTTCTATCATGCATAAGAATATAAATAGGATATAAACGGAAAACGAGACAGAAACTAACAGGTGACTATGAACACGGATACGGTAACGACTACGCATAAATAAACTGCTGGAAGAACAAGTAAACAAGAGATCAATGGAATACCAAACACTCGCCCCCAGCGTGGACTTACGAGTTTGAACTAATCACTAACTCTCATCCCGAGTGTGGACTCGCAGGTTAGTTCACGATAAACACCTCGCCCCGAGTGTGGACTCGCAGGTGCAAACAGATCAAGACAAACACCCTCACCCCGGATGTGGACTCGCGGGTACAAGCGATCAACCCTCGCCCCGATTGTGGACTCGCAGGTTAAAAAACGATACAGGAATAGCAGTTCAATTACACATACTTGTAGACCCGACTCAGTCAAGATACAGATGACGACACGGTACAACTCAGTCATGACACAGGTAAGGACAACCCTAGAATGAACTATAATGAGATCAAGCCTGGTATAACTATGCTATCAAGTCATGAAAAAGATGGTGCTATACAAGCAAGACTAATAAACTGATAAACATGGAATGGAGAAAACATATAGACAGAAATCAACTAGAGGACTAAATGATGACATATAAAATGAAAGACTATAAGCATATAAATAAACTGTAGAGGGAGGCAAGGTATACTTGCCTGTCACTGGAGGCGGAGTGCGAAAGTTCAGCACGAAAATTGGGTCAAAGTAATCCAAAGAACCTATAGAATGAATTAGTAACTAATTAATTATTTGCTACTAGAATTACTTACTTATAACAATATTCATGGCTTATTGGCTAGAAGTTGTGTTAAGGTTTATATCAAGATAACTCTAGTTGATGTAATACAAGAAAATTATATAGAAAAAGAACACTATAAAAATATAAACCCAAAAAAAACTCCCAAATGTAACCAACATAGGGATTGATCCCTTACACCACACTCCTACAATCACCACACACAACCAGTGGGCTATAGCCCTTAGTTGTTAGAATATGGCACTCAAATTAATTAGTATGAACCTAAACTCCTCTTTTAAAGAACACCCATAAAAGAGCACACAAAAATAAAGGCCTTTAGAAAATTCGCCAATCACGAGGCTCGAACCCAAAGATCTTCCCTGTAATCACCCCCACCCTTAACCAGCGGGCTATTGCACGCTTGGTAATCTATATAGCCTTTGCTACTTATAAACCATGAACCCAGTTCTCTACTTCCCCAAGATATGCACGCACAATATCACTTCTCTCTTTCTATTAACAATTGCTCACTGTTATTTCTCCATATACCTTATAGAAGCTCTGCAGGCTCCCATATGTATTAGCAGTAGCTAAGTCTCCTTTCTCCACATATACTTCACAGGTTATATAGATGGTACCACATGCATAAAAATCTATGTGCCATAGTGGCCACATGTGCCCATTTGTATTTTTCTACCTATGATTTATAGGTACTGATACTAGCATATGTCTTTTCATGCTCCGTATATTTGTCATACGGCTTGTCTTTCTCTACCTATGATTTATATGCGATTAAACTCGATTTTGTCAATTTCCCATAATAGTGCATTAATGGCTCATGCATCTAAACTAGCATATGTCTTTTCATGCTCCGTATATTTGTCATGCGGCTTGTCTACTAATACACCATCAATCACTGTTCTAGGCTATTTCTTTCAATCGTCTATTATTGGCCCAATAATTGTATCATATTTTTGAATATGGTTAATATGTTAAGTTTAGCATTTCATTATCACTAATCTTCATACTATCGCTATAACATTTTAACTTATACTTATACCTTTGGTGATATATGCCTATTGGTTTACATATTAGTGATATGAGCTTATCTATCTTAAATTTAATCAGGTTGCCAAAATCAAAACTATGTTTTTGATTGTGGTCATTCAATTAAGTTTAATCATTATGATATCACTAACATTTTTGCTATCTCCTTAGCACTTATACTTAAACTCAGCATTGTCCTAATGTGCATTAAACTTATCATACTTGCTACTATGTAGATTGTTTTGTTCATCTAACATGTACATGTAGAAAAGCAATAAGCAAGATCAATGTAGACATATGCAATGAAAAATCATAGTGGGCCAAAGACGACGGATCCTACAAGATTTCTTTGAACCACCCGACGACATCTCCGGAGCCACGCACTCGGGGGTTCCGCTGCCCGGTCAGCGGACGGGGGTCGAGGAGGCAACACCCCTCGTCGGGGGTTCGGGGGCGAAGCCCCCGAAAGGTATTCAGTTTTCACAAACTAGATATCTTTAGACAGCTGTCGCCAAGAGAAAAATCCAGCACCTATCAAAGGAAGAAGCCAAGCCATGTCATCATCATTTCAAGACTCTGAAGAAGCCTGTACCTGCTACAGTATTTCTGGAGTCTGTAATGAGTCTTAGGAATAATTGTAAACACAAAAAATGGATGGCAAAATCGAAAGCTAGGGTAAAAATTAGCCCAGGATCATTTTTGGATGACAATCGACATACCGACGGTATACCGGTCTATACCGACGCTATACCGATTTTGTTCACAGAAAGTTTCTGTCTACAAAATCGGCATACCGACGAAATACCGATCTATACCGACGGTATACCAATTCAGTAACGTTAAAATTCAACGGTCGAATTTCTAACATTTAATGATCCCAACGGCTATATTTCTAGCCGTTGAAATTCCAGACCGGTATTCCGACGGTATACCGGTTCGTACCGACGGTATACTGATCGCTGACTGAAAATTTGCCTTTGAGCTCTTTTCAATGCTTTGGTTATAAATAGCCTTGAACCCCTTCATTCAAGGTTGATGCTTTGAGCCTAAAAATTTCTAAACCACCAAAGCCTATCCACAAACAACTCTACAAAGCTTTCAGTTGCCATCCACAAATTGTGTTAGATTTTTTGAGTTGAAAAGTAAGATCTTCATCTTGTTGTATAAGGAGAACAAAACCTATTATGAAAGGTTGAAGTTGGAGAGTCTTCGTATCCAAACTCTCGGTTGAAGTTGGAAAGTCTTCGTATCCAAACTCTCGGTTGAAGTTGGAGAGTCTTCGTATCCAAACTCTCGGTTGAAGTCGGAGAGGCCTTCGGACTAAAGCTCTCGTGTAAGAAGTTGGCGAGTTCTTCAGATCCAAACTCGTGTGTAACTATTTACTCAAATAGTGGATTAAAGTCGGAGAGAGTTCCGGGACTGGAGTGCCCCTTGGGAGGATACCAGGATATATCGTGTGTCGGTATTGTTGTTGCTTCTTCTCTTGCACTTATATTTTTAAATTGCTCATTAGCTTGTGCTAAGTGCTTGATTAGTTAGCTTGACCCTATTCACCCCCCCCTCTAGGGTTACTATAATTGGTATCAGAGCAAGGACTCTATTGTTAGGCTTAACATCCTTATAGTAGATCCTTGTTAATTTTTCTATGGCATCATATTCCTCCTACTCCTCCGATAAAGAGAGTTTTACTTCTAGTAGCATAGACAATCATGTTTCTTCTAAATGCAAGAAATGCTCTAGGTGGAAAGCCATGGCTAAACAATCCTTGGAGATTCTTGACAACCTTCATTCTACAAATGAAGAACTTTCAGAAAAGGTTATTCATTTAGAAGAATCTAATGAGTTTTTGAGAAATAAAAACAATAATTTATTATCTAGACTTGATTCTAAAAACTCATCTTGTGTTTCTTTAAAGAGTTTGAATGAGGCTTTAATTTTGAAAGTCAAATCCTTTTCCTCATCAATAGAAGATCTTAAGAGGCAAACACATTAGCTAAATCATTTGCATGATACTTCTATTGACTCTTTAAATAAACAAAATGATGATTTTATTTCTAGAATTGTTTTATTTGAAAAAGAGAATTATGCTTTAAATTCTAAATTTGATTCTCTTACTCGTTTGCATGATGATTTGCTATTAGAACATGATATTCTTAAGACCAAATTTATGCATGCTCACTCTAGAGATATTCATCATTCTAGTATGTCACATGTTCACAATCATACTCATTCCGATACATGTACACATACTAGCATTAGGTGCTTTTATTGCTCTCACATTGGATACATGAGCTTTACATGCCCTATTCGTAGGACCTTTACTACCAATGCTAGAGTAAGTGCTATATGGGTCCCTAAAGCTAATAAATGTGGATCCAAGTTTATTTGGATACCAAAGTCTTTATCTAATATTGTAGGTGAAGCTTCTTGTATCGGGACATAGCACCGAGGAGCGTGTTGGTGGTTGCAAAGCTCAAATGTTATCTTCCAAACAATTGCACTAACACAAGCGTGGCCATTAGAGCCACTTTGGTAACATGCTAAATGATTCTCTTTAAATTATTTATATTTGTAGAATCTAGCATGTTTCTCTTGATGTCTTGCTACTAGCTCACATTGATATCATTTAGTTATCTTTTATATAAATCAATGTGAGATATAAAACTAGCATGCTTAGTTAATTTTCTTATTAATTCTTTTATCTAACATGACTAGTTACTCAGCTTAAATGATTAGTTCACACTATATAGTTTATCACTTATTTTCTATTAGTGTGACACATTTATATATGCATGCTCGTTATTCTTAATCTTTATTTATAAAGCATGCATATTACTCTAGTCCATAGGAGCTTGGTTTTGATTTGAGTTAATATGATTTTAACTCTCTGTCTTTAAAGTTTTTAAGATAGTTACTTTTTTATTTGTTTTTAATATGTCATATTTACATTAATCGGTATTTGTGAATATATGTTTTTGAGCACAAGTTTCTTATCACTTGACAAGTATACACTTATACTTCCGTTTTAACCTTGTGCTTATATAATATATTCATTATTGATTCTCATGTTTTATTTTGATTAAACCTCTAATGAATCAATTATGTCTTTTTCCAATAAAGCTTATTTATACGTGTTTTGAATTTGTGATAGTTTTTCAAACATTCATTAAGGATACATGACTATATTCATTAAATTTCTATTTACATGTAGATCATGTATTTCTTATGTTGATATATATTTTTGTATAAATATCTTTATGTGGGCATATGAATTAAGCTAAAGTTTTATATTGACTTGAAGAGTATTTAATTATACTTGTTACCTTCAAACTTGTGCTTATCTCATACTTTAGCTGTTGATTTCTTTGACCAAATTTGTGCTTCTTGAATAAATTAGCTTCTTCCTTAAAGTCTTCTTTTGATGATATCTTCTTGACTTTTTGGTTGACATTATGGATACATGTTCTTTATTGATTTTTGATCTTTTCATGTATGCCTATTCGTGATATATATAGTTTCATATATATATAAATGATTCCTAACTTTTGATATTTATTTGTTTAATACCTTTAAGTTAGGATGTTAAAAGAAAATATTTATTAATGTCTTGCTCATGACTAATTATGAATGTTCTATTAAGGATCACATAGTTTTGTGCTTTACCTTGCATGTTAAATTTACTTCCTTAATTAGTGCACATTTTCTAGTTTGTATCTTTATAATTTACTATGGTGCACTATAAAATCTCTTTAAAAAATGTACTTCTTGATATCTTTAGCACATGTAGCCTTCTTGATCTTAATGATCTTTCTTTGCTCATTTCTTGGGTTTATGCTTCTTTTTGAATTATTGTTGTCCAATGGTTTTTGTAGCACATGAGAATACATGTAATTGATACATCATATTTTTTATGACTTTAGCTACTATGGTTTGAGCTTTTGTGTTGAGATTTTTTATTTCTAGATAATACACTTATTTTATAATGGCTATAATATTTTGCATTCTCTAGATCGATCTATTATTTTATTATCTTGGATTAATCTCATTACTTGGCAAAGAGATTTGTTTTATTATGTTTTCTTGAACATCTCTTTTGTCCTTTACTTGATAAGAGTATAATTCATTTATTTGTTATCTTATGCTCTTATCCTTGCTTAGTAAAGATTCTATAAATTATTTTGTTCATTCAAAATTATTATCCTCTTTGTGAACTCTATGCTTAAGCAAGTATCTTTAGTGTTAGCGACTTAAGATTAAATAAGCACATTTATCTTGTTAATGGCTTATCTTATTAATCTTAATTAGTTATGTAGTTTACTTACTTATGATATATTGTTAAGCTACATAAACTTTGTTCACTTTCACTCATCTAGCTATTGTTTCTTCTTTTCAATCTATATATGATATGCTAGTTTACATAAACAAGATTTGTGATTCTCCTAAATATAATTTGTATCCTATTTTAGATACATATGTCTTGTTCTCTAAAGCTAGTTTGACAAATATTTGATTTGATCTTGTTTTTCAAAAGAGGTTTGTGATTCCTTACTTTAACTTCCTTCCATACTAGTCATTAGTATCTCTTAAATTTTTCTCATTTTGACTCATAATTTCATCGTATTATCATTTACATCTCTTTTTTATTGAATTTGTAATTATTTAAATGAGATTGACTCTTTCCCATATTGATTTGTGAGATTTTTATATGGATTTGTGAGTTTCTCTTGATGAGATTCATTGGATCATATTTATTCATTTGCTTTCTTTATGAATGATCATAATGATTGAGTAGTCCTAAACTATCTAATTTTGTAAATGTCAAGTTAATTTACTACTCTACTTCGACTACTTATGGATTATCACATCGTGTCTTTGCTATTTAAACTTTATTGGTCTTTCATTTAGATGTAGCAAAGTTTGGATATTACCCGGTTGATGGGTACATATGTGATAAAACATGCCTAGTCCATACAAAGCATTAAATTGATTGATTCTTTCTTAATTAGATAATCATGGACATGATATTTGTGTTTTTATTTTTTACTTTATTTTTGTGCTATATTTCTCTATCATCATGATTGTTCTTAATTGACTTTATTCTTTTTTATGATGACATTTTCTCAAAGGATAACATACATTGATCTATCATATTTAAATATGAGATCCTTCTATATAGATTAATATATGCCATCTTTTGATACGTGCTTAATTGGTATATTCTTCTAATTTGTCATCTTTAGCGGCTATTAATTGGATATCTCTTCTTGACTAAAGATGATATTATTCATCTTTTGACGATATTGTAGCCTTATATGCATTGAGCAAAGGGAAGAAATCCATAGTTGATTTATCCCCAAATCCTTTAGTTATATATTTTATGCTATAAGTACTTTGGAACTAGACGCATATTTTGAGGAAGAGCAAATTAATTGATTCAATTCATTTATATCATGTAATATGTCGTATATCTAGTTCATCATGGACCCATATTTTCTTCTATTTTCATATCCTATTGATTGAGGTCATGATATTTTTATTTGTGAAAAATTTATGAGAGTGTATGCAATTGTCTTCATTATATTATCTCTCTTTTATATGGGTTAAATAAGTCATCTTGTTAATATTAACTTTCATATCTTATCTTGATGACTATTGTGCTTTTATTGTTTTGGCTTTCCTTATATGCTTAATTGATTTGGCTTTTCTTATTGAGGACTTACCTAAAATTCATGTTTATCTATATTGGTAATACTTTGAGGGAGAGCATTCAAGTCGACTGAATGTCTCTTTCTCAAGTATTTTTCTTCTTTACCTTCATGTTTATCTAAAGGATATTCACATAGCATGATAAGGTAATTGAGTTCAAATGCATTAACTTGGGTAAACAAATAGATTTTGTAAATAAAGAGATTATTTTATATCAATTGCTCTATTTTACTGATCATTCATTATTTGTTCCACTATTTATTTGTGGACAATTTTGACTTTCAAATGGCTTTTTGATCAATGTTTTGAGTTTATATTTTAATTGGTATTAAGTTTATATCTTCCAACTATCTCAATTGGTATTTTTTTTAATATCAATTACTTTGTAATTATCTAATCCTCATGGACTTTTGACTGAAATTCTTGATTGAAATCTTTTATTTCAATTGGTATATCACTTCCTTCCAAAACTAGAGTTTTATTTCATATAATATTATGTTTTGGAGTTTCTTTCTTGGATTTCAAGTTGGTAAAACTAGTTTTTGACTGTTTATCAATTTTATTTGTTTTACCAACTATATTGTGTTTTGACATGCTTCTTTTTAAAAAAAATTGATGTTCTACATTGGCAGTGTAGCTTTATAAACTTGTCATTACACCCTTCTCCCATTGTTTTTTATTCGTATATCTTGATCATGATTGTCTATGACTTTCCCATGCTCTGATTTCTATGCTTGAGATTGATTTTATTTTATCTCATAGTACGGGAGAGCCTATTTTTGATCATGTCAAAGGGGGAGAAGTAAGGAGAAGAAGTTTAAGTATGTATATATAAGTAATCGAAGTAGTATGCTTTTAGTGATATTGCTTATGTCTTTTGTATATTAGTGATACATGCATCTATTGTGTCCATACTAAACTTAACCGATTTGCCATAATCAAAAAGGGGGAGATTGTTGGCCCAATAATTGTATCATATTTTTGAATATGGTTAATATGTTAAATTTAGCATTTCATTATCACTAATCTTCATACTATCGCTATAGCATTTCTACTTATACTTATACCTTTGGTGATATGTGGCTATTGGTTTACATATTAGTGATATGAGCTTATCTATCTTAAATTTAATCGGGTTGCCAAAATCAAAACTATGTTTTTGATTGTGGTCATTCAATTAAGTTTAATCATTATGATATCACAAACATTTATGCTATCACCTTAGCACTTATACTTAAACTCAGCATTGTCCTAATGTGCATTAAACTTATCATACTTGCTACTATGTATATTGCTTTGTTCGTCTAACATGTACATGCAGAAAAATAATAAGCAAGATCAATGTGGACATATGCAATGAAGAAATCATGGTGGGCCAAAGACGACGGATCATACAAGATTTCTTTGGACAGCTGCCGCCAAGGGAAAAAGCCAGCACCTATCAAAGAAAAAAAGCCAAGCCATGCCATCATCATTTCAAGACTCTGAAGAAGCCTGTACCTTCTACAGTATTTTTGGAGTCTGTAATGAGTCTTAGGGATAATTGTAAACAAAAGAAATGGATGGCAAAATCGAAAGCTATGGTAGAAATTAGCCCAGGATCATTTTCGGATGAAAATATACCGATCTATACCAACGGTATACCGATTTTGTTCACAGAAAGATTCTGTCTACAAAATCGACATACCGACGGAATACCGATCTATACCGACGGTATACCGATTCAGTAACGTTAAAAATCCAACGGTCGAATTTCTAACATTTAATGATCCCAACGGCTATATTTCTAGCCATTGCAATTCCAGACCGGTATTCCCACGGTATATCGGTTCGTACCGACGGTATACCGATCGCTGACTGAAAAGTTGCCTTTGAGCTCTTTTCAATGCTTTGGTTATAAATAGTCTTGAACCCCTTCATTCAAGGTTGATTCTTTGAGCCTAAAAATTTCTAAACCACCAAAGCCTATCCACAAACAACTCTACAAAGCTTTTATTTGCCATCCACAAATTGTGTTAGAGTTTTTGAGTTGAAAAGTAAGATCTTCATCTTGTTGTATAAGGAGATCAAAACCTATTGTGAAAGGTTGAAGTTGGAGAGTCTTCGGATCCAAACTCTCGGTTGAAGTTGGAGAGTCTTCGTATCCAAACTCTCGGTTGAAGTCGGAGAGGCCTTCGGACTAAAGCTCTCGTGTAAAAAGTTGGCGAGTTCTTCGGATCCAAACTCGTGTATAACTATTTACTCAAATAGTAGATTAAAGCCGGAGAGAGTTCCGGGACTGGAGTGTGAAGAACAGTTTGGCAACTCTAGAGGGAGGTGAATAGAGTATATATATAGAAAAATAACCAATTAAAAATAACTCTTTCACCAATAAAAAATAATCAGAGTAAAGTGCGGAAAATAAAACGAGATTAAAAGAGCATACGCAAACACAGCAATTTTAACCTGGTTTCCCTCGTGGAGGACTAGTCCAGGCCTGAGAACTCTAGCTCAGGATTCAAATCCACTATTTGTGAAATAGTAGTTTACAACCGTGCCTTTACTTCAGAAGAGCACGTCAACTTCTAACAGAGGATCGCAGTGGCGATTTGCTTGGAATTGTCCAAGCGACTTCTTCGACTCTTGCACAAGAATCCTAACTGAGAGATGCTGAGCACTCGAGACTTAGGAGGCTTGTGGCTAGTAGATGGGAAGGGTATGGCTTATTTCAGCTATAAGAGAGAAGAGAAGAGAAGATTGGATGGTTTAGAATGAGAAAATTCATGCCCTATTTATAGTGTTTTTATAGGCAGAATTCGGCCAGAATTCGGGTAGGAAAATTCAAATATTTGGCCGTTGGACAACTAGCAACCAGCTAACCCTAAAATTAGGGTTCCTAATTTCTAGGGGACAGAGTTCGGCCCGAACTCTGTGTGGAGGCAGAGTTCGGCCCGAACTCTGTCTCCAGAGCACAGAGTGGTTCAAAGGGGATTTTTGGGCAGTGTTTGGTTCAGTGGAGCTTGGGATTTTGGGTAGGCTGTAGACTAAGTGTCAAGAGCTCAGCATGACTCAGAGTACACAAGTCTAGACTCAATGAAAATATAAAATACAGACTCGAAAACACACTGAGAACCGGAGACTGAGCTGTCGTCTGTCTTGAACGGAATGCAGACGTCGTGTGTCGTATTGAATTAATACAGACATTATTTAGTCAATGTAGTCAATATTTGGTTGACTGTGACTTTGTGTCAACAATCTCCCCCATATTGATAATTGACAAAATAATATATGTATATTTTAATATTCATACCTGGACACAGTTGATTGTAGCACAGCTCCCCCATAATCGATGCTGAGCTAGAAAGAAGAGCTCCCCCGTGATCAGTGAACGGTGCCGAGCTAGAAGTAATAGCTCTCCCCCGTAAATAATGCATAGAACCTGTGGCCTGATAGATAATATCTCCCAAAAGCAAAAACAAGCACAGATATACGAAACAGATATATGAAACAGATATACGAAAATATACATAGTTTTCCCCCTTTTGGCAGTTAGCAATATAGACTGCATATGAATGATAGAACATAGAAACTGCAGTATAGACAATTATGAGTGATGCAACCACACCAAGCAGAGAAGAAACAGTGTATTACTAAACAACATGAGTCACTAGCATAAAGTAAAACTATGATAAAATGTCATCCACAAAACCAAGTGTCAAACACATAACCAAAGTTTTGAGTACATAAAACCAAGGACATAAAACCATAAGAAACTAAATAACTGAAATCAAAAAGCATCAACTAAGATCATCAGCAGTAGCAGCAGCAGATCGAGCCAATCTCCATCATGGAGCACGAGAAGGTCCTGGAGGGTCTGAAGGACCAGGAAAGGAGCGACGGGGGTCCAGAAAAGCAGCATCCGGATCCATGTAACGCATGACCCATGGATCATCAATGCGATGGCCCGCGCACTCAGGATCCCGCTCCATGGGAATGTGCAGATGATGAGATATGGAGTACCGTATATCATGCAGGGAGTTGTCGAGGGCACTCATCTGTAGAGTAGTACGATAATCCAGCTGGGTCCAGCGCTCGTCCTCAAGGTCAAAACGCTCCCGGAGCATAGTCTGAATAGACTCAAGAGTGGCAGGTGGAAGTGGTGCATCCTGACCGAGTGGAGGGGCGTCAGGCTCCTCATCAGCAGACTGCTCAGAAGTCTCAGGAGAGGCGACGACTGCCTGAAGACGTCGTGCCTTGGACAGAAAGGCAGGAGCAGGCAAAAACGGACAGATGTCAAGAGGTATGTGAAATACACGAAAGATCATAGGAAGGTACAAAGGATAAACCAGAGCTCGAGGTTTCTTCCTACAGTGAATCATCCAGTCCATCATGGAACGTGGAAGATTGAAAGAAATTCCAAAGTGAAGATGATAAAGAGCAGATATTTCAAGATAAGTGATGTCATCAGGAGAACCTGTTTTGGGTAGAATGGTGTTAGAGATTATCCAATGAAGGTCAGAAAAATATGGATTGAGATATTTAGCCATGAGCTTGCGAGGACGTGTGTATGGAGTACACAAATCGTCCTTGAAGCTCTCAAGGGAAAACCCGTCGGGAAAACGGAACGATCGAGCGTCAACAAGCTTTTCCCAAGAAGTGGGCTCTGGAAGATCAAGAAATTCTGCTAAGTCAAAGTCGTCAAATGATATATTGATACCTGCAACTCGTGAATAAATATGGAGGTCATCAAAGGTCATGTTGCAGTAGAACATTTGGACAGCATGACGATAGACAGCCGATGTGGTAGTGATTAGTTCATCAAAACAGAGGTCATGAAATAAAGAATCATATTGAGAGAATATAGAAAAATTAATAGGATGTCCTGCGAATACCTGACGATTCCGAAAGTCACTAAACCAGTTGTTTGATGCATTTAGTGAGACAAATAATCGGTTGTCATAGGTGTAAGGATTTTGAGGACGAGGTGGGTTGAACAACGGATGAGGGGATTGAAGTTGTTCAATGATTTGTTTAATTGACGGAGGAGAATCCGAAGAGGAAACACTCTCAGTTCGAATCCTCTTTCCACGATTGAACAAGCGAGGAGCCATAAAAAAAATAATTTGAAGTATAGAATACAAGAATGATACCTCAAATGATAAACAGTGGAAGAGAATGATGATAAACCCCTTTCCCTTGATTTTGAGGAGCAATAGAGCACTCTAGATCAAAAACTAGGGTTAGGGTTTGAAGGAAAGAGTTTGGAGAGGTGAGGAAGGAGGTAATAGTGAAGGAGAGAGATGAAAACCCGAAATATAAGAGAGGGTTTTCGTTGGTCGGAAGAAATTCTGACCGTATGATCGAAACTGATCCAACGGCAGAGGCTGATCCCGACGCTGGACCAATAGGGACCGAACTCGGCCCGAACTCTGTTATGGGCAGAGTTCGGCCCGAGTTCTGGATTAGTGGTCCAGAACAGAAAATAGGCTGAAAAGATGAAAAATTGGTTAAGTGTTGAAGAAAAATAGAGAGGATTCAAAAGTTTGAAGAATTCAATGAAGTACATAGAGAGGTACACAAAAGTCAGAATGAACTCTTAGAAAAATAAATTAGGCAATATTAAATCGAAACAACCCATATAATAAACAAGGAAATATATTGAAATTCAATATTTCGAATTTGCCATAGGTTAGCTGCAGGGGCCGGATCCCAGCTAGCGGTAGTCCTGAGGACTAGTGCACCGTGTCGCTTAGGCTTTTACGCCTTGTTGTCAGAAGGACCCTTTCTGCTTGTACCCATACCAAATTCGTCGTAAAAGAATCAAAATATACTCGATATTTACGCAGGTGAGTCTCAACTTATAACTGCTTCATCCAAAATTCCGAGTTCACGACAAAGGAAATTGAAGCGCTCTTCGGATAATGGCTTAGTAAAGAAATCTGCTAGCTGATGATCAGTGTCAATAAACTCTAAGTTAATCGTGCCATTTTGTTGATGATCACACAAAAAGTGGTGTCTGATCTCAATGTGTTTAGTGCGTGAGTGACAGACAGGGTTCTTAGTCAAATTAATGGCACTAGTGTTGTCACAGAATATAGGAATATGCATGAAAGATAACTTATAGTCTTCAAGGGTTTGCTTCATCCACAGAATTTGTGCACAACAACGCCCAGCTGCTATGTATTCAGCTTCTGTTGTGGATAGTGCGACAGAGTTCTGCTTCTTGCTAAACCAGGAGACTAAAGCCTTTTCTAATAAATGACACGTGCCACTCGTACTTTTACGGTCGACCTTGCATCCAGCGAAGTCAGCATCAGAGTAACCAATAAGGTCAAATGATGTGGACTTGGGATACCATAGGCCCACTGTAACCGTACCCTTAAGGTATCGAAAGATATGCTTAACCGCGGTCATGTGTGATTCCTTAGGATTAGCTTGATATCTAGCACATAGGCAAACACTGAACATGATATCGGGACGACTAGCAGTTAAATAAAGTAAGCTGCCTATCATACCTCGATACTTATGTTGATCAACAGGTTTGCCGCTCTCATCTGGTTCGAGTTTGGTTGAAGTAGCCATTGGAGTGCTGATTGGTTTGACGTTGTCAAGATCGAACTTCTTCAGCATGTCCTTGGTATACTTCGATTGACAGATGAAAGTTCCATTAGCCATTTGTTTCACTTGCAGGCCAAAAAAGTAGTTGAGCTCTCCCATCATGCTCATCTCAAATTCCGTCTGCATACACTTGGCAAATTCTTGACAGAGGGTTTCATCAGTAGACCCAAAAATGATATCATCAACATAGATTTGAATCAACAGAATAGTGTCTTTAAAAGATTTTATAAACAGTGTAGTGTCAATTTTCCCTTTTGAAAAACCTTTCTCAAGTAAGAAGCTACTTAGCCTTTCATACCAAGCTCTGGGGGCTTGTTTGAGGCCATAAAGCGCTTTCTTTAGCTTGAACACGTGGTCGGGAAATTTGTGATTTTCAAAGCCAGGAGGTTGTTTCACATAAACTTCCTCCTTAATAAAACCATTCAAGAAAGCACTTTTCACATCCATTTGAAATAATTTAAATTTTTGAAAATTAGCAAAAGCACAAAGCATCCGAATGGATTCTAGTCTAGCAACAGGAGCGTACGTCTCATCGTAGTCGATACCTTCCTCTTGGTTGTATCCTTGAGCTACTAGACGAGCTTTGTTACGTGTGACTGAACCATCTTCATTTACTTTGTTTCTAAAAACCCATTTAGTACCAATTATCGAGTGATTAACCGGTTTAGGAACGAGTTCCCATACTTGGCTTCTCTCGAATTGGTTGAGTTCTTCTTGCATAGCAGAAATCCAAAATTCATCATTAAAGGCTTCAAAAATGTTTTTAGGCTCTACTTGTGAAATGAAGGCAGTGCTAGCAATGGAGTCTCTTAGTGATGATCTAGTAGTTACTCCACGTGAAACTTCTCCTATTACTAAATTTTCTGGATGAGAAGGTTTGAAAGAGAATTTCTTAGGCAAACCCTCCAGAGAATCAGTTTCGGTTGAAGTATTCATTGGAGTAGAAGTTGATGGCTCAACGTCATCATCAAGAGTACTTACTGCACTGTTATCTTCATCAAAAGTCACATTTGTTGACTTTTCCACAATAAGTGAGCGTTTATTAAAAACTCTATATCCCTTACTCTTGGCGGCATAACCAAGAAAGATACCATTGTCAGCTTTGGCATCAAATTTGCCTAAGTTGTCTTTGGTGTTAAGGATAAAGCATCTACAACCAAAAACTTTAAAATAAGAAACATTGGGGGTTCTCCCAAACCAAAGCTCATAGGGTATTTTCTTCGTAATGGGACGAATCAGCACCCTATTTAAAATGTGGCATGCTGTACTGACAGTTTCTGCCCAAAAGTATTTCGGAAGTGAAAATTTATTCAACATGACTCTGGCCATATCGTCGAGAGTTCTATTCTTCCGCTCCACAACACCATTTTGTTGAGGAGTTCTAGGACAAGAAAATTCATGATCAAAACCATTTGCATTACAAAAATTTTCAAAATCATAATTTACGAATTCGCCTCCATGATCACTTCGGATTCGAGTAATCATGTAGCCTTTTTCGTTTTGAACTTTCTTTACAAAAACTTTGAAAACAGAAATAGCATCGCTCTTATTAGCGAGAAAGAAAACCCAAGTAAATCTCGAAAAATCATCAACAATAACAAATGCATAAAGTTTGCCACCGAGGCTAGCTATTCTACTAGGACCAAATAAATCCATATAAAGTAGTTGCAAGGGTCTAGTAGTACTTACAGAGTTGATGGAATGAAATGAGGATTTAGTTGCCTTGTTTAGTTCACATTCGGCACATACCGTGTCCTTTTTGAATGTGATATCAGGCAATCCTCTCACTAGCTTCTTGGTAGACAGCCTGGATATAGCATCCATGTTGGCATGACCAAGACGCTGGTGCCAAAGTAGTCGTTCGTCTTTGTGGGCATATAGACATCTACCTGCATTGTTAGTATTTATAGAAAGATAGAAAATATATATGTTGTCCTCTCTTTTCCCTTCAAAAGCAATGTCTCCTGTTGACCTATCATAGATGTAGCAACTGTTTTGTCCAAAGTTAATATCATATCCATGATCAGCAAGATGACTAATGCTGAGCAGGTTATGCTTTAACTCGGTCACTAGGCAGACATCCTTTATTACAGGAGAAGGAGGATGACCAATGATACCATTACCTATTATGTGCCCTTTGAGATTGTTACTGAAGGATACATATCCTTCTCTCTTCATCGATAGTGATGCAAAAAGATTTGCGTCTCCCGTCATATGTCGCGAGTATCCACTATCGAGAATCCACTTACTTTCAGTTGAAGAGGGAAGGTCCACCTACATCAAAAGTAGATGTGACCTTTGGTACCCGAGTTCTTGAGGGTCCTGAAAAGTTAGTCTTTGGAAACCAAGTATATATCTTTTTATCTACAAGTCTTCTAAATTTGCACTGTAGAGAGATGTGTCCATGTAATCCACAGTAAGTACAGATAGCATTCTTATTTATACTAGGAGCATGAGAATAATATCTATAAGCAACAGGATGAGGATGGTCATGATGTGAAGAGTTAGCATGGTGATGATGATTATGCATAGAATGAGTGGCATGGTGATGATGTCTATGAGGCATATCATGATGGTATTGTCTATGATGTGTGACATGCTGATATTGTCTCTATGGCATGGCATGATGATTTTGTCTATATGGCATGGCATGATGATTCCTATATGTGGAGTGATGTTGATTGTGTCTTTGTGCATGATGATTGTGTACTGAGTGAGAATTATTCTTCCGTGCACGTGGTTTGTGAAAGTTTGTGTATATAAATGCATGGTTATGTGCTGCATGAGAATGACGTGGTTGACTAGCATGAGTGGTGTTGTGCCCATGAGATTGGGTTTGAGGTTGAACAACCTGTTTACCCAATTTGGTTTCTAATCTTTTAGAAACAGCTTGCAGTTCATCAACCTTAATATTTAAGCCATATATCTTAGTCATGGAAATCTTGTGTCTACTCTTTTCTTCAGCAAGCAACGTGTTGAGTGTAGTGATTTCTTGAGTTTGTTGCTCAATACGTGCTTCAGCATCATGTAAGCTTAATTTAAGCTTGGATACTTCATCAGGGTCATTAGTGGGTGTCGTGTTTCTAACATTATCAAGAAGTAAGGAAATTCTTTGTATCTCATCTTCAAGACTTTTGATTTTGTCCTTGGCATGTTTGTATTTACCGATGACCTTTTTGTGATCATCGAGTAAATCAGTGAAAGCATCGCCAAGTTCATCAAAAGAGAAGTCATCAAGAGTTTCGTTAGCTACCTTGTTGGAAGTTGCCATTAGGCACATATTTGCTGTATCTTGAGGAGAGCCTTTTTCTTCCTCGGAGTCACTCGCTTCACTTTCATGCCAAATTTCTATGTTGGCATATTTCTTTGATGAGTTCTTTTTGTATGGCTTCTCATAGCGGTTGCTCTTCTTCAAGAATGGGCAGTCTTTTCGGACATGTCCAGTCTTCTTGCAACCGTAACAGGTTGGCTCTTCTTCATCATCTTCTTGTGAATCCTTCTTCCTTCGATTGAAGCGAAGGAATTTTCTGAAGTTGCGAACCATGAGAGCTTGGTCTTCATCATCCGAGTTATCGTCTTCGGTCTCATCGTGATCAGCTCTTCGTCGATGAGCTTTGAGTGCGATCTCCCTGGTCTTCGGAGCAGGCTCTTCGAAGTCCTTGAGGTCAAGCTCGTGAGTCATGAGCTTACCCATCAAGGTCTCCATTGACATTGATGTGAGATCGTTTCCTTCTATGATGGCCGTCACCTTAGGGTTCCAAATCTTTGGCAACCCTCTGAGTAACTTACGAATCTTCTTGTGGTTTGAGTACTGCTTACCAAGCGAGGATAGAGGATTGATGATGTCGAGGAATCTTGTAATCATTTGAGTGATCGTCTCATTTGGCTTCATCTTGAAGGCTTCGTATTCTTGAGTGAGACGGCTTATTTTAGATTCCTTGACTTGTGTGGTTCCTTCATGCGTCACTTCTAGAAGTCTCCATACTTCATGAGCAGTGGTGCATGTGGAGACCCTGTTGAATTCATTCCTGTCTATAGCACAGAATAAAGCATTAATAGCCCTAGCATCTAGACTTGCCTGTTTCTTCTCCTCGACAGAATATTTGTCGTGTGGTTTCTCAATGAGGTCACCATCGACAACTATCCTGACGGGCTTTTTGTAACCGTCAGTGACGACAGTCCACAGGTCAAAGTCTAGAGACTTAAGATAGAAGCTCATCCTTGTTTTTCAATATGTATAGTTAGTTCCATCAAATAGGGGAGGCCTATGAGTGGACTGAACTTCACCATGATTGGAAATCAAGGATTGTGTGGTTGCCATGGATCAGCTCTTAGGATGTTAGTCCTTAAAAAGAGGACAGAGCTCTGATACCAATTGAAGAACAGTTTGGCAACTCTAGAGGGAGGTGAATAGAGTATATATATAGAAAAATGACCAATTAAAAATAACTCTTTCACCAATAAAAAATAATCAGAGTAAAGTGCGGAAAATAAAACGAGATTAAAAGAGCATACGCAAACACAGCAATTTTAACCTGATTTCCCTCGTGGAGGACTAGTCCAGGCCTGAGAACTCTAGCTCAGGATTCAAATCCACTATTTGTGAAATAGTAGTTTACAACCGTGCCTTTACTTCAGAAGAGCACGTCAACTTCTAACAGAGGATCGCAGTAGCGATTTGCTTGGAATTGTCCAAGCGACTTCTTCGACTCTTGCACAAGAATCCTAACTGAGAGATGTTGAGCACTCGAGACTTAGGAGGCTTGTGGCTAGTAGATGGGAAGGGTATGGCTTATTTCAGCTATAAGAGAGAAGATAAGAGAAGATTGGATGGTTTAGAATGAGAAAATTCATGCCCTATTTATAGTGTTTTATAGGCAGAATTCGGCCAGAATTCGGGTAGGAAAATTCAAATATTTGGCCGTTGGACAACTAGCAACCAGCTAACCCTAAAATTAGGGTTCCTGATTTCTAGGGGACAGAGTTCGGCCCGAACTCTGTGTGGAGGCAGAGTTCGGCCCGAACTCTGTCTCCACAGCACAGAGTGGTTCAAAGGGAATTTTTGGGCAGTGTTTGGTTCAGTGGAGCTTGGGATTTTGGGTAGGCTGTAGACTAAGTGTCAAGAGCTCAGCATGACTCAGAGTACACAAGTCTAGACTCAATGAAAATATAAAATACAGACTCGAAAACACACTGAGAACCGGAGACTGAGCTGTCGTCTGTCTTGAACGAAATGCAGACGTCGTGTGTCGTATTGAATTAATACAGACATTATTTAGTCAATGTAGTCAATATTTGGTTGACTGTGACTTTGTGTCAACAGAGTGCCCCTTGGGAGGGTACCAGCATATATCGTGTGTCGGTATTGTTGTTGCTTCTTCTCTTGCACTTATATTTTTAAATTGTCCATTAGCTTGTGCTAAGTGCTTGATTAGTTAGCTTGACCCTATTCACCCCCCCCCCCCTCTAGGGTTACTACATCTATTACTACCGACCAAAGATCGAAGTCCAGTGACTTGAGAAAGAAATTCATCCGTGTTTTCTAATAGGTATAATTCGTTCCATAAAATAGTGGGGGTCTATTTGTGGATTTTTCTTCACCATTGAATATAGATTTAACGGTTGCCATAGATATATATTCTCTAGATGGTTATGTATATGTATAACCTGCTCTGATACTAATTGTAGGACTGTTGAGCATCTCTAGAGGAGGGTGAATAGAGTGCGTGCGTGTGCAGCAAAAAATATTACCAATTAGAAAATATTCAGAACTTATACTAAGGCAGGTAAATGACAGTAAATAAATTACGGTAAAGTAAAAGTCAATAAGATCAAACTCAGCGACACATCGATATATACTGGTATCTCTCTGAGATGACTAGTCCAGTCTCAAGTACCCTTGCTATATGTTAATTCACTATGGCACAAGCTAATTGAGAGTTTGTAGTCTCTTACAACACCGTGCTTGATGACAAGCGCACGACCGACTCCAGAGTACGATTTTGAAAACTGAAACATTTTTGAATGCAGCTTCCGATACAACTCTTCAATACCAAAACTTTAGATTGAACAAACTGTACTGGCTTTGGCTAAGAGTGGTATATGTTTGATTTGAAAGCTTTAGCTTGTAGAAAACACTTTAGAATGAATAGAGAAGAGAAGGAATGAGTGAATGTGTGATTTGAAAATGGAGAAGTTCTTCTCTATTTATAGTATTTTTGTAGACCGAATTCGGACAGAGTTCGGATGCAGAAATCTTGAATTCGAACGTTGGAAGCAAATTTGGACGGAATTCAAATCAAATATCAAAACTAACTCGATCGAACTCGGTCGACCGAACTCGGGCCGAGTTGTCCAAGTTCTGCCTGGGTTAGGTCAAAACTGTTGGGCCAAATTTGTGTGGATTTTGGACTTTTTAGAAGTGTGGACTTTTGGCTTTTGTATATGTGGATAGGTAGGCTAATTTTTGTTTGTGGACTGAGAAGAAAAAAAAAAACTAAGCCAGTAACGATCCTGATCAACCTTACATATTTTTTTAGACTCAATAAAAGTAAAAGTACAGAAGAAAATATAAAAAAGCTTGATCTTGATTCCAGTGTGTTTGGTTCTTGATGACGGCGCGATGTTTGTACTTTGTAGCAGTATGACACAGATTTAGGATGCAGTCATTCTTCTGACTTGAAACCTGTAAACTCATAGCAGTATATGTATTTTGTGTATTGACCAAAGTTGACGTTGGTTATCAAAATCAAATGTAATTATTAACCAATGGGCCAACATATAGATGTTACTGAACCTATATAATCTATAGGTTGTAGTTAATACAAAAGAAAAAATGGTTTTTGTGTAACAGCGCACAAAAGTTTGCAGTAAAAAAAAGTTTTTGCCAAGTCCACGTGTTCAGTGGTTATTGTTGTATAACAATGAACTATAGTCTATAGTAAAATAAATTAGAATACTTAAAAAAAAATTGTGCAGACTGTCGTGAGCAATGGCAGAGAAGTCGACACAGGCCGAAGCGTGCAGCTCGGACTTCTCACCACCGCGCGTTGGGTTCCACAGGCGGAAGCCGAGTCTGAGAAGCCACAGTCCGAATCTGAGCCGGATATGTCGTCCGAACGGTGGCGAACGATGAGCTTCCGGTGGATCAACGGATTTGGATTGAGGAGTTCACGACGGAGCTCCAAATCTAGTGCTTACCGACTGGACGGTCTGACTATGCGGATCCTGTGGAGATGTGTTTGGATCTGGCCTGGATCGGATCCGAGAAGATGAATAGGAGGCACGACGGCCGAAATCGAGAGAAGTACGACACTGTGGAGGGAGACGACTAACGTAAGAGTTAGTGTCAATGCTCTAATACCATGTTAACAATGGAGAATGAAACAATTTTCTGTGTCTTTATTCATTAGAGAAAAACCTCAATGTATAAAGACTACAAAAAAAAAAAAAAATATAGAATGTACAACAATAATATTCTAAAAAAATATACTAAAAATGAAATTAAGTAATGAGCAAGACAGTTACTTAACAGCTATAACGTTGCTTTTATTCGCTAATTACGACTAAGCAATATGGAGTCGCTAAACTCGTCGAAATCATCAATGCCATAATGTAACGTCACAGAATTGGCTTGATAGTGAATATTGATATACAAAATTGTATGATAATGGTAGGATTTTCAACCTAGTTCTCTAAAACACATTGTAGGACTAACTAGCTAAGATCATAGGTGAATATCAATCTTAACCAACCAGACAATAATATTATTTGGATCAAAAAAAACAAAGCCAGTAAATATAAGTTAATGATAAAGTAAAATTATCATATTCTTGTACACTAATTGTATATTCCAGAGAACATCATAGATTGTACCAAATATCGACAATATAAATTTTTATTAATTTGATTCCAAATTCTTATTCTTTTGAATATAGAATTACCAATCATGTTGCAATCTTCATAACTAAATGTAGCCTAAGATGCTTTGTTACATATAGCTAGGTAGTGCTATCACAATCTTCCTTTACACGTCTAATTGGTTCATGTTTCAATTGTATCAACATTTTAAAAAATAAAAATAAAAATATTCTAATAAATGAGACAAATAATTCTTATGATATCCTTCAACGTATTTATTGTTTACTTCCACCAAGTGTTACTAAAAACTTAAAAAAAAAAAAAAAACTCTTCTGATTTTATTTAGAAAATGGTGGATGGAAAAATCCATAGCGGATCATATCCTTCAAGTCGCACGTTGCTTTCTACTACATCGTTTCAAAAGAAGTTTTACCATAACATTTCTCTAATTTAGAATTTAATTTTGAACCATAATGTAATTGATTCAATATGAAATCATGAATAGTTATTGACTCAACTGATTTATAATAATCTATCTATCTTTCTCTCCACAATATTTGTACATAGAGAAAAAAGGGTTCATTTATTTAACCTAACCTCATATTCTATCATATATACGAATGAAACAATTTTCTAAAAAGGATAAATAAATGAGTTTATTTAAATATTATTTGATGGCCCTTTTTTTCCTATTAGTTTCATAATCGATGTGGATTTCGTAAAGCCAATATCTTAGAATCAATACAAATAAGAAGGAATATATAACACGTAATGAGCTAGCCAAACTAGTCATAAAAAGTCGAGCACAAGTCAGATTTATTAGTTTGATTTAAAGAAAGAAAAAAATAATAATGATATGCTTGTTCTAATAGGAAAACTGTTATGATAACGAATTTAACTGTCAATTGTCTCAGAAAAAAAATCACCAGAAATTAAGGACTACACAAATATATAGACGCTCTCTTTGTACAAACAAGCTCACTCCTTTACTACATTCCTCCTGTGATGTCCTCCTCTACTGGTTTCAGAGGTGAGACCGTCGGCTTCTCTGATCCTTGGTCCGAGGTTACTGCAGCGCCCTTCGACCTCGATGACCGCGACGTCGAGCCCTCGCTCGAGCCCTTTGCCTTCCTCGGCCGAGGCTGCTTCGGGAGTGCCCCCGGTACGTCCTGCGTTGCCGACGAGGAGGATGACGATGATGATGATACCGACTCGGCCGACCCGCGGCTGGCGCTGCCCTGATCGCCGGTCCTCCGCCCTCTCCTGCTGCCCTTTCTGGAGCCTTCCGCTGCGTCGGAGGAGGAGTGGGGCGTCGACGTCGACGAGGCGTTGCGTCTCGATGGCTTCGGGGTCGGCAGGGGCACCGCAGGCAGTTCCTTGGACGAGGCGGCAGCATGATCAGTAGGGATGTCTGTATATAGTCACAAAATAAAACTGATAGAATATACAGAAAATTTTACTGGAGCATCAAAGTTTGATGAAATTAAATTTTACAACAAAAGAACATAAACGCTAAAGTACGTAAATGGGTGTTTTCACTAAGATCACATTGAAAAAATTAATTTTTAGATGGTCATTTCTTGTGCTCAATATCTTTTTGGTGTCTGTGCTGTTCCGGTCAACGACCCGTATCGGCTCGGTGATCCATTCCCTCCATGGGTCCGGGCTGTGTCCATGTATCCGCCCAGTAAGCCGGCTCAATCCCGCCCGGTTGAGCTGCGGTTTGGTCAGATTAAACCCGGTGAAAACTGGTCAGCCCGGTCCGGTCAGTGACCCGGTATAGGAAGAGTGTGACCCGAATTTAAAAAAAAAAAAAAAAAAAAAAAAAAAATTTACCGTTGGGAGGGAGGAAAAGACCAAATTACCTCACTTTGAAGGATTTTTTTGCCCACTTTAGGAATATTTTGGTCATTTACTAAAAATAGTCAAAAATGTCCTTATAACAACTATATTTCAAGGATATAATAGATCATTTTGCACTAAAAAAGTTCTATAAATAGTCCAGAATTCATAAAAATTAAACACAAACATTTCTTCCCTTCCTTACAATAAAATATATAAGACAAACAATTTCTGAAGATTAAGTAATATCTTTCTGTGTTTTGAAGTACATCTTTCTGGAGGCCAAACTGCAGTATTTTTGAAGCCTCAACTTGTGCAAAATTTCTTAGAGGTTGCAAGTTGACGTTTCTAAGTAATTTTAATATTACAGAATTGTTTATTTTTTCTTCTGATTGGACTTTTCTTTCATGTCTCTCTTTTGTTGGTGGATAAATAAATTCTTTTTTCTCTTATTTTTTAAAAATATTTTTATAATATGGATGCTACTGGTTATAACCACCTTTACAGAGGTGATTAAGAATAAAAAATTTCTTATTATGTTAATTTGTTTGCAAATAATCATATTTTAAATTATGTGCCACCAACACAAATATTACCTCCTGAAGTTAGAAGTATGGCTACTAATATTGTAAATAGAAAAAAAATATAGTTTTATGGGAATATTTTGAAAAGGTATATGTCACTGATAATAAGGGCGCACCGATTTTAGATCCAATAAACCAAAAACCTATAGCTGAAGGTGCACGGTGCAAAAATGTAGAAAAAAAAATGATGGCACGTGCACTTTAAAAAGACACTATGAAGAAAAATGTTATAACCAGGACACTTTGCATGCTAGACAAACACAGATAAGCACCAGTCTTCAAGGATCTTCTATAGGCAACTTTACTTATTCTGATGCTCGTAGCAAAACTGAGCTAACAAAATATATTATTTGTGATGAACAACCTTTTACAATCGGTGAGAGTGACTAGCTAATGTTATGATTATGCAAGTACTACTCTTAGTCCTTGTTTTACTAAAATTTTCTAGATCTACTACTCTAGATCAAAGGCTATAAAAATCTTTCAAAGAGAAATGATAGCCTTAAAACAAAGTTTTGTAAATGTTAGTAAACAAAATTATGCATATATTTGTATCACGGCACATTATATAGATCCAAAGTGTATGTTGCAAAGCGTATTATTTGTCTACGTTCTTTAAAATTCTCACATATTGGCTTTGTAATCAGTGGCCACACAATTTTTACGATGATATTCACAATTAAAAAAATTAAAAAAAATTATATTGCTAGTAGTAACACTTCTTGTATTAATATTTTAAGTTTTCAATTTTTACCTATAGTAGAAGGACTATTTTTTTCATGTTAGATGTGTTTGTCATATTATTAATTTAATTGTACAAGAGTGTCTTCAATCCTTTCAAGCAAACTTAGAAAATTTTATATTATGTTTACAAAGTTTGAACAACTTTGCAAGTAGATAACAAACTTTTAAAACTTTATGTGCGCAATATGATATAACTTTTAGGAGATTTGTTAAGGATGCACTACATAGATGGAACTACTTATTTAATGTTGAAATCTTCTATTAAATTTAAAGATGTTATTACTCATTATTGTAATTAATATGATATAGCTTTTAAAGATGTTTTAGATTCTTTAATTACTTTATATGAAAAAAATGTCGTATTGAGCCGACCCGGTACAACCGTTCAAGGTAGTAGTAGTAGTATTATATCTGATTTTATGTGTAAATTATCACATGCTAAAAGTGTACTGCAAAGGAAGAAACAAAAATAATCTTCTCTACCCACTCAAGAATTATTTTGTTATTTAAATTCTTATGAAGAGAAGAAGATGATTATTCATCTTATTTTTCAATTTTAGAATGGTGGAAGAGACACGAAAAAATGTATCATGTATTTTCTTCTATAGCACGAGATATTCTAATGGTCCCGATGTCCTTGGTAGCATCAAAATCTTATTTAGTGCAAGTTCAAGGATGCTAAGCAAGAAGAGCAGGATGTTGTTAGATATTTTGACTTGCGTCTGCATTCAAGATTGGGTTCGTGCGAAAAAAACGAACTCAAAACTTAAAAGATGGAAGTGCCGACAATAATGATCAGCTGGACTTTCAGTCTCTTATTTTGGAGGACACTACTTAAGGAGGAGTTGAGCAATAAACTTGGATGAAAGATGGATGACGAAAAAAAATACTTGTACATTTTATTACAAATTTTATAAAAAAAATAAAATATCAACTTGCAACTTTCAATTTTGTTTGTTAGTTAATGTTATAACATATTTAAATTACATTGGCATTAATAAAATTTAGCAAGTTTTCCTTCTCAAAAGTTTTGGCTAGTTAATGTTATAGCAAAATTAAATTATAATAACATTAATAATAAAAAAATCAATTTTTTCTTCTCAAAATTCTTTTTTTTCAATCTTAAAAAAAAAAATCGGGCCGACCGGACCAAACCCTAAACAGGCCCGGTTCCAGTCTGGTTCGGCCCGCCTCCGACCGAATCATGGGTCCGGACTGAGTTTTTCTTCTTTTTTTGACCAGGACCGCTTCTTCCCCCTGATTGAGCCATGCTCGACCCTAATTCGGTCAAACCCGGTTGACCTAGGCCACGGGCCGGACCGGTCCGATACACACCATGATCTATACGTCCACTTTTTTTCCTAACACCCACAAAAAAAACCAAGAAAACAAAAAAGGCCCTTGTAATGGGAGTTTTATGTCAAGAAAATATCTATACAAAGGACATCTTCTACAGAAAACGTTCACGTAATAGGCATTTTCTGTACATAAAACGTTAATGTAATAGACGTTTTCTTGACAGGATACATACATGGGATTGACGTTTTCAATAAAAAAAAGTGAATACGCAAATTAATAAAAATTAATTCTCCTAAACTAACACATTTTTATTTTTACAACATTTTTTTCATTCTTTTGGTGTGCTAGTTTTTCTTGTGGTGGATGGTGGAGCCTTCTTCAATACCAAATTTAAACAAGAATTATCTTGCTTTTTCGTTTTTCCTTTTACAACATTTTTTCATTCTTTTGGTGTGCTAAGTACTATGGTGCTAGTTTTTTTCATTGTTTTTACAAAATAAGGTACTTGTACATAAGTAGATACAAGGATGTAACTTCACTTTCACACTTTTTCAGCGTTCATTGATCCAAATAGGTCCTTATGGTGGTCTCCAGTAGCGTATATTACAGTTTTAATTGTTATCCCAAAAGACAAAAATAAAAATAAAAATCGGTTTCAATATATAACCTGTTGGTTTGTATCTCATTTTCGATTGGGCGTTCAAAGGGGATGACAATAGAATTTGGTAATTTAGTCTCACGTACAATGGGTAGGAGGTGGGATCATGAGGCGTAGATAATTGGGATTAGTTCAGATCTTACATGAGAATTTTCTTTTAACACATATGGGTCCAGGCCAATATCGTACCCCATGGGCTAACGTGGACTTGGGTCACACTACGTTTCTAACAAGTGGTATCAGAGCCCAAGGTTATGTGACTTATTTGGACGATTTTAATTGGTTCGAGACAGATAATGCTGAACGTTCATACGTATACACGGATATACGGTCTCTCTCTCTCTCTCTCTCTCTCTCTCTCTCTCTCTCTCTCTTCTCAAGGTGGAGTTAGAAGCATATACAACTATACGGATTGACTTCAAATATGGGTTTGACGCGTCCAAGGTGGAGCAAGACGTTGTGGTTAGCACACAATGGTGGTGTGGACGAACGTGTCGGTTTGATTATGTGATTAACGGATCGAGATAACAATATGTAGGATATCCTGGGTGCTCGGCTGACGGGAACGAAAAAATGGAACAAATGTCGCAGGGGTGCCAAGGTTGTTCGGCTCGCGGAAACGAGCAAATGTAGCATGGTGTTAAGGTTGTCCGGCTAAAGGAAAGTAGCTAAGGTGGAGATTGTTGGATTGTATCTAGTTTCCGGTTAAGCACTCAAAGGGGGTGACAATGAAGTTTGATAATTTAATCCCACATTGGGTAGGAGGTAGGATCATGAGACGTAGATAATTGAAATTGGTTTAGGCCTTACATGAAAATTCTCTTTTAAGGCATATGGGCTCAGTCCAATATCGTACTTCATACACCAACTCCGATTTGGATCACACCTTCTGAATGGCGATTGAGATAAATAGTTTGTGAATTATTTGTTTAGCTAGATAATTAAATGAGCACTTAATCATTTGGGAAAAGAAAAAAAAAAAAAAGTACTCCCCAAATTAATTCAGCTAGTCTTATATTTGGGAATTAATTTACAATTTTTTTAGTAATTCAAAAATAGTGTGACTTCCAACATTGTTTCTTCTTTTATCAAATTGTATTCAGCTTGGATTATTTTCAATTTTGAGTTATCCGGTAATACCACATACCACATTGCTCGTGATTATCTTAATCATTGACTCAATTGCACAAACTTATCGAACTGTGTCCATTTCTTCATATTCACAAGCAAAGACCTAATAAGAGACTAATTTGCAATATATGTTGGTGCTTTCTTTACATGGAGAGAGCTTGCTCTCAACATGTCTTGTGAATTTTAGTCCCACATCGAAAATGCACCATGAGTTATCTCAACATATATACTTGGGTGTATTGTTGAGAGATGCACATGGGGTGGTGACCCTAAGTAGGGAACCATGTGGGTGATTTTACAAGAAGGTAAGAATAAGGCTCCAAGGATTAAGCATTAATGCTTTTGTCATTCTCTAGGATTAATTCCATTTGGAGCTAAGCCCCAAAGGGGCTTAGCGACTCGGGCTCGGACTCGGACTCATGGGCTCATGGGCTCATGAGGCGTAATGTGGCGTTTTGTTGGCGCACTTTCGTTGCTATCTTTTGGGATTTGATTTAATCTTTCCATAACTGAAGAGGCGGTTAGGGTTTCCACCCTCTCTCTATAAATACTCTCTTCTTGCCTCCTTTGTGACTACGACGAAAATTACAAGTTAGAAAAGGAGAAAGAGAGAGAGAGTTGCTGTCGCCATTGCAAGTCCATCCGAGGAGTCTGAACAGAGGTGACTTCGAGCGTTCCACAAGTTCTTCAACTTGCTGGTTCCTGGAAGCAGATCGTGTGGGACGAATCTTGCTTTGAGCAACGGTGTTTTGACACCCCAGCATTGTTCTTCTTCTCATCTCTCTCTAGTTTTATTGTAACTCGTTCTGTCCCTATTGCAACACGTTTGCAAGGAAGAACGAGAGATCTTCTCTTCTCTTTTTTCCTCCTTCAGATTGTAATTTGGCTATTTGATATTTTGAACCGTCGTAGATCTTGAGTTTGATCACTGCAAAGTTTTGTGGGACATCTCAGATCTCGATTGCATCTGTTTTTCATCTTTGATCAAGCCCCGGAATAACAATCTCAAAGCAAGATCCGTATAGATGGAAAACATTAATGCTTCGCTCCTCCAATCGGACTTCTGCAAGTTGGAAAAGTTCGATGGAGAGCACTATCAAGTCTGGAAGAGAAAGGTGTACCTAACTCTTCAACTGAAAGACGTTGATCATGTTCTGTTGGAGGAAGAACCCTCTGTTCCAGACACTGGATCTACTGCCGCCATCAACGCGGCTACCAAACTCCAGGCCAAATGGAGAAGGGAAAATAGCATCTGCAGGCTTCTCATCCTGAATGCTATGGAGGACTCCCTGGCAGAATCCTACTCAAAGAAGGAACTTGCCAGAGACATATGGGAGTCTGTGGAAAATCTGTATGAAGAAGATAAGAACAGGAGCAAAATGTTTGTGGTTGAAAAATATCACAAATTGCTCTTTGAGGACGAAAAGTCCATGCTGCCACAGGTGAAGGAATTTTTGAAGCTGCGTCAGAAACTGGAAGACGAAGAGATGCCCCTTCCCGACAAGTTTGTCATCGGAGGGATCGTCTCAAAACTTCCTGCTGGATGGAGTACCTTCTATGCAAGGATGCAAAGAAAGAAGCTAGACATTAGCTTGGGAGATCTACTTCAAGAGATCCATGTTGAGGACGAGATGCGTTCTCAACAGAAGGTGGACACTCTGTCCAAACAGTTGGCTAAAGCCAATCTTGTGCAGACGAGAGATTCCAAGGGGAAGCAGGCGGCTTCTCATCCCAAGAAGAAGGACTTCGCTAATCTAAAAGTGAAGGGTCCTTCTTTCAAGCAACAGAAGACTAAGTCCCACGTGACTTGTTACAATTGTGGCAAGAAAGGCCACTACAAGAGTGAATGCAGATCTAAGCCTAAACAATCAGAGAAAGGTGAGCCTAATAAGGTTTCATTGGTTTCTAACGTTGTTGCTATGATCGGACAGGTCACAACTGTGGGGGTTGACTCTGACTGGTGGATAGACACTGGAGCGACTTGCCATGTCTGTTCAGACAAGGAATGGTTCGTCACGTACCAGTCGATATCTGAGAAGGTTGTCATGGCGAACCAGGCCCAAGCTGAAGTTCTGGGGATCGGGACCGTGGAACTGAAACTCACTTCTGGGAACACTCTGACGCTTCAAGGTGTGAAGCATGTTCCGGCGATTGCCAAGAACCTGATCTCTGGGAGCCTGCTCTGCAACGCAGGCTTGAGGATGGACATCAATACTGGTCAGATGGTGATGTCCAAGAAAGGAACATACTTTGGGAAGGCTTATCAAACCGAAGGCATGTTTAAAATTCAGCTTGTTAACCAGCTTGAAGACATTAATGCAGTTGCATTTTCTGATTATTCTCTTGAGTTGTGGCATAATAGACTAGGACATGTTCATTGTAAAAGAATTAACAAAATGTCTAGTCTAGGACTTATCTCCAAATGTGGGGGTAAGGTGGAGTAGTGTGAGGTGTGTGCTCAGACGAAGATCACAAGGAAACCCTTTCATCGGGTCAATCGAAGCACAGATCTTCTGGAGTTGGTGCACTCCGATATCTGTGACTTCAAACATTTCTCCACGAAGGCCGGGATGAAGTATTTCATAACCTTCATCGACGACTTCTCAAAATACGCGTTCGTCTACTTGGTCAAGTCTAAAGACGAAGCCTTCGAGAAGTTCAGAGAGTCAGGGCCGAAGCTGAACGGCAGACTGGACAACAACTCAAGAGGTTAAGAAGTGATCGAGGTGGAGAGTACAGGTCTCATGAATTTGCATCGTTCTGCAAAGAACATGGAATCATATGCGAGACTACTGCTCCATATTCTCCTCAATCCAACGGAGTAGCGGAGAGGAAGAACAGAACGTTGACAGAAATGATGAACTCTATGCTGCTAACCGCGGGTCTTCCTAAATGCTACTGGGAAGAAGCTGCATTGACGGCCACTTTTATTCTAAATAGAGGGCCACATGCAACTTCGGACGTAACTCCTCATGAACTCTGGTTCAAAGTCAGACCAAACTTGAATGTCATTCGAGTGTGGGGGTGTCTGGCGTATGTGAAACTTCCAGATCTGAAGATTCAGAAGCTAGGGACAAGGACTACGAAGGCGATCTTCTTGGGGTATGCCGAGAAGAGTGATGCTCGGAGATTTCTTGATATTGAGTCAAATCATATCATCGAATCTCGCGATGCTGAATACTTTGAAGACAAGTTTGCAAAAGACAAAAACATTGTTCTTTCGGACATTCCGAAAAATGATGTAGGTGCAAATGAGACTGAAATCTCATATGAGCCAGTAGTCCAAGAAGAAGCTGTTGTTGATGAAACAACTCTTGTACCAGAACTCGCAGAGCCGTCAGCTAAGCGAGCGAGGAGACCGAAAGACTTCGAAGATGACTTCGTCACCTATCATGTGGAAGCAGATCCGCTTACCTATGATGAGGCGATGAAGACCAGAGATGCTATCTTCTGGAAGGAGGCAGTGAATGACGAGTTTGACTCTATCACCTCCAATAACACATGGGTGTTGGTAGATCTACCTGAAGGAGAAAAGCCCATCGGATGTAAATGGATCTTCAAGAAGAAGATGAAGGCAGATGGAACTATTGACAAGTTCAAGGCCAGGCTGGTAGCCAAGGAATTTTCTCAGAAACAGGGGATAGACTACTTTGACACATACGCTCCAGTAGCCCGGATGACCACCATCAGGATGTTAATCGCTCTTGCAGCTATACATAAGTTGGTGATACATCAGATGGATGTAAAGACTGCATTCCTGAATGGGGAGATGACCGAAGAGATTTACATGCAACAGCCAGATGGATTTATCGTCAAAGGTCTTGAAGACAAAGTCTGCAAGTTGGTGAAATCATTGTATGGTTTGAAGCAAGCTCCCAAGATGTGGCATGAGAAGTTTGACAAAGTTATTAGGTCAAACGGCTACAGAGTCAGCGAGACGGACAAATATGTTTACACAAAGTTCGCTGATGGAAGAGGAGTCATCGTTTGTCTGTACGTGGACGACATGCTAATCCTAGGTACGGATATAGGCTGTGTCACAGAGACAAAGAAGTTCCTCTCAACCAAGTTCAGTATGAAGGACTTGGGAGATGCAGATGTCATCTTGGGCATAAAGATCATCCGGACAGACACTGGAGTAGCGCTGTCACAATCTCACTACATTGAGAAGATGCTCACACGCTATGGGTATAAAGATCTTCCAGGGATCGATACACCATACAGATGTGATCAGAAGCTGAAGCCAAATTCAAGGAAAAGCGTCAGACAGCTGGAGTATTCTAGCGTTATCGGAAGTTTGATGTACGCAACCACTGCCACAAGGCCTGACATCGCTTTCGTCGTGGGAATGCTGAGTCGGTTCACAAGCAACCCAGGGGTTGAGCACTGGAAAGCTGTGAAGCGGGTGATGAGATATCTCAAGAAAACTCAGACATATGCACTGCACTACAACGGGTATCTGACAGTAGTGGAAGGCTTCAGTGATGCTAGCTGGTGTTCAGAGGTGGAAAGCGAGAGATCCACAGGTGGATATGTCTTTTGCTTGGGTGGAGCTGCTATATCGTGGAAGTCGAAGAAGCAGACTATACTCTCTCGTTCCTCCATGGAATCTGAATTCTATGCACTTGAAACTGCAGCAGATGAAGCAGAATGGCTTCGGGAGCTCATGTATGATCTTCCAGTGGTTGGGGCTCAGATACCGGTGATACCGATATACTGTGACAACCAGACGACTGCGGCGGTGGCATCAAATGACCTCTTCAACGGGAAGAAGAGGACTGTGCGGTTGAAGCACAGGGCAGTACACGATCTTATCAAAAGAGGTGTAATTGCAGTGGTTGATGTTCGGAGTCAGGAGAACCTGGCAGATCCGTTCACAAAGGGCCTCAAGCGCCAGTTGGTCGATGACACAGCTTGTAAAATGGGCTTGAAGGCATTCTGATAGTGTGTCTTTGTAATCTTAACATAAAGTTTTATGCTATTAGTTCAAAGAGAAATCTACTAGGCATCTAACTTTTGGTTCAAAGGAGGATCACTGACTGGGAAACTATCAGGTAACAGTGGGTACTTGTTCTCTGGAACATGGAAGGGATACGGACCCATAACCACTGTTGTCTACTATGTATTTTTCTGCAAAAAAACAGATCCTGTGGAAGGTTGGCTTAAACGCCTTAATGAGTTCTTAGGCAGAGTGAATGCCTGGTGTGCTTTACAGGAAGCACGGTAGAGCAGCACTACAAGGAGTGAATCTCCATGCTACAGTGGGGTGACTCCACCATGAGGTTCCCAGGTAGGGGTAATGTCTTGGCTTTGCAAGCCAAGTCACAGCGGCGTAGCACCGCAAATAGGCAGGTAGCCTAATGCTGTATGTCGTAATTAAAGAGTTGTAGACAGTACTACAAAGGGGAGGATGGCCCCATGTTACAGTGGCACGACACCACGATGAGGTACCCAGGTAGGGGTAAAGCCTCGGCATTGCAAGCCATGTCGTTGCGGCGTAACACCGCAAGGAAGCCTTAGGCTTCATGCTGGGTAGTTTGGCACTACAAAGAGGCTTGTGACCTCATGCTACAGTAGTATGACACTACGATGAGGTTCCCAGGTAGGGGTAATGCCTCGGCTTCAGGCCATGTCATAGCGGCGTAGCACCGCAAAGAAGCGTAAGGCTTCATGCCATATCTCTTTAATAAAGAACTCACATATAGTGTATGGAAAGAGATATCAGGCCGTCTCTTGAGGGTAAACTTGTAGACGCCCAAAATTATACACTAAAACCAGGCTGGCACAGGGCCTTTAATGTGCAGCCAGAAGCACACGTAACTACACTTTGTGAGTGGGAAGAATTACAATTGTGGTGCAGAATTCAAGGCGTAGTCCATTCTTGTATCACATTGTTATTTAACCCATGCGAGAAGATTCAAGTCGTCAGCGACATCTATCCTAATGCAAAATGGACAGTTACTGTGGGGAACGTTCAACCCTGGACACATATATATGTTGTGATATGTGGGGGATTGTTGGTGCTTTCTTTACATGGAGAGAGCTTGCTCTCAACATGCCTTATGAATTTTAGTCCCACATCGGAAATGCACCATGAGTTATCTCAACATATATACTTGGGTGTATTGTTGAGAGATGCACATGGGGTGGTGACCCTAAGGAGGGAACCATGTGGGTGATTTTACAAGGAGGTAAGAATAAGGCTCCAAGGATTAAGCATTAATGCTTTTGTCATTCTCTAGGATTAATTCCATTTGGAGCTAAGCCCCAAAGGGGCTTAGCGACTCGGACTCGGACTCGGGCTCATGGGCTCATGAGGCGTAATGTGGCGTTTTGTTGGCGCACTTTGCACTTAGCACGTCAGCAGTCATGCGGTCTTTATGCGGCTCATATGCGGCCATGCGGTCTTATGCGGCATGCGGCTCATGCGGCCATGCGGCCATGCGGCACATGCGACACATGCGGCTCATGCGGCACATGCGGTCCATGCGGTCCATGCGGCTCATGCGGCACATGCGGTCCATGCGGTCCATGCGGCTCATGCGGTCCATGCGGCCATTAGGCTCATGCGGCCAGGCTGCTGCTGCTGTCGCATGGAGGGATCCGCTGACTGTGCAGATTATAAATCAGTTATGGAAATGCTGAATCAATGCAATTAAATCAGATCCTATCTTTGTGGGATTTGAATTTATTCAGATCCTATCTTTGTGGGATTTGAATTAATTTCGTGGGATTTGAATTAAATCTCGTTGCTATCTTTTGGGATTTGATTTAATCTTTCCATAACTGAAGAGACGGTTAGGGTTTTCACCCTCTCTCTATAAATACTCTCTTCTGGCCTCCTTTGTGACTACGACGAAAATTACAAGTTAGAAAAGGAGAAAGAGAGAGAGAGTTGCTGCCGCCATTGCAAGTCCATCCGAGGAGTCTGAACAGAGGTGACTTCGAGCGTTCCACAAGTTCTTCAACTTGCTGGTTCCTGGAAGCAGATCGTGTGGGGCGAATCTTGCTTTGAGCAACGGTGTTTTGACACCCCAGCGTTGTTCTTCTTCTCATCTCTCTCTAGTTTTATTGTAACTCGTTCTGTCCCTATTGCAACACGTTTGCAAGGAAGAACGAGAGATCTTCTCTTCTCTTTTTCCCTCCTTCAGATTGTAATTTGGCTATTTGATATTTTGAACCGTCGTAGATCTTGAGTTTGATCACTGCAAAGTTTTGTGGGACATCTCAGATCTCGATTGCATCTGTTTTTCATCTTTGATCAAGCCCCGGAATAACAATATATTAAGCACAAACAACATTTTTCTTGAAACAAATACTCAGAACAGCCTATTCGATAGCTGCCCAGCTACATAGCATTTCTGCAAACAAAATTGCGCATTCTCGAATAAGGAATTCGTTGAAAATACTAGCCACCAAGCCCTAGCCTAGTTTCGAATGATGTCTTGGCATCAAGTAAATATCAACCCTTTGAAAGGTTGTATTTTGTGCAAAAGAAAGAAATTTCATCGTCTTTACCTCTTCACATGAATAAGCTATTTCGTGCACGTGAATATCGTCACTATTGATCGAACTGGAAGGGACACTACTTAAAAAGGAAAGATTATATAACACCAAATGAGTCTTGTTAACTTAAACAAGAGAGAGAGAGAGAGACGGACCTCGAGATGACAATTGAGGCGATATGGCAACCCCGTTGCCACTTCCATCAATGGTGCCGATGACGGGTGTCGTGCTCGTCGTCGATCGTAGGTCGTTCATCTACTCATCAAATTTTGTAAGATTATATATAGTCATTTACATAAATACATCCAATGTAGGAAGAAGAGAGAAAAAATTACCCATGCCGGAGAACTTCCAGACGAAGGGCCATCCCACCCGATATGCGCCACATGTTTCACATCTGTAGGGTTACCGATCTGCATCTCTGGCTCTTTATCTGCTGCTTCTGCACATATATACATAATTTTTCTAGCAACTCTTTTAAAATAATCTAAAACAATTTTTTTTTGCGTTTTTAAAAAACTGTCAAAAAAATGAATAGTTGATTAAAAGATAGGTTAAAACGTCTGAGTTCTTTAGCCTAATGGTATTAGAGCGGATATCCGGAAGGGCCGGCAAGTTTCGATCGATCTCCCAATTGTGTGCGCATGGAATTTCAAACAAAAATATAGGCTAACACCTGTTTTACCATTTTTCAGATAAAAGATATGACTTACCAAATATGGTGGATATCTGACGTAGGCCTTTCAAGAGCCCCTTCATCTTAGCCATTGTTGTGTCCACCTTAGCCAACTGCTGTGGTCCAATGTGAGTCCCTTGTCTTCAATTTCCCAAGTGACGAGAATAACAATTGGGAAAAAGAAGAAAGAAAAAATAAATAAATTTCTACTTCTTTTTATAACCCCTAAATAAATTACAACAACAACAAAATTCATATTCCAAATTTTTCGACGGCTAAGTTTTCTTATTCGGTTCTGTTAAGGCTGTGTCTTCTCTAATGCTAAAAAAAATTTATATTCTTCCTAGTTCTTAATATTTGAAACCATGTTCCTTGTACCTCTAGTCACTCCAAATTCCTAATAAATATTTAGTTTAATAACAATTATTTCCTGCAATAATATTTATGGCTAATTAGCATTTAGATTCTGGATTTTATATCAGCTTAAAGTTTAAGTACTGAAATATCCAATTGAAAATTTTGGAGCCTAAATTTTAATTTTCGTTTCTTGTTTTTCATCATTTCCAACAGGTGCGGGTTGTTGTCCTTGTACGCGTGTTCAGAATATAATGAAAAAAAAAGTAAAAAATAAAAATTCAAGATACAAAATTTTTTTTCAATTGGACACGTCAGAATTAAATTTTAAACTGTTTTAAATCATGATCTAAATACTAAGTAGCCCTAATATTTATGTACAACACAGGTAGTTGAAACTTAAGCAATTTGTCACATATTTTACAATATGAGGATTAATTTGAGACCAATGTATTAATTTCTTGGTCAATGATTCATACTAAAAACTCATCAATCCTCCAAATTGTAATAATTTGAACAATGCGGAAGAACATACCTTTGGGGGCAAAGAATGTCGGAAGAGATGTACAACTCTGACGACGACGGCGACTCAAACTTTACGCACACTCCCATCCAATCTCTTCCGAACTTGAGACCATTTCGGAGACGGAGAAGAAAAGAAAAAAAATGAGATCGGAAAATTTGATTATAACCTTTGCCGATCCTTTCTAGATATCAATTTGCAAAAAATAGATTTTGCACAAAATTGTACGGATGGGAAGCCATTTTAAAGCCGGAGCCGGCTTCGGTGGTGCTCCTCAAAGAAATTCGCAACCCTAACAAGAGGTGATGGATTTTTCTTTTGAAGTGATAACGAGAGGAGTGAGAAATTTTGTCATTTTATTTATGTGTGTAACTTAATTTTAATTTTCTTCTTGTCGTTTTTTTAACGGTCTAGCCGTGAAGAGCGGGAACAAATGATTAGAAAAGTCACTGGACTTGAATGCCCCTACCAATGTGATTATAGAACATTTCCACTAGGGTTAAAAGGGGAACTTAAAAGCCTATTCCAAGAACCTTGGCTATTTAAAATAATTTCTCAGAAGGGAAAAAAAAAATTATGGATTAAAGAACATAAATACCTACATGAAAACCAACTTTGAAAAAAAAAAAAATTAGAGGAATATTAGGTTTTATAAATTTGCGGATGGAGATACATATCGACATATACTATGGTGATGTGTGTACTTTATACATAACTAGCCAAAGACTATGGTGATGTATATACTTTGTTTGCAAGTTCTGTGTTTACAAGAATCTCGTAGAAGCTTATAACGAGTTTTGTGCAAAATACATATATCATCATTGGCAATGGTGGTGTATATCTCTATATGCAATTTGACAAAACATGTTATTCATCCTCTAATTTTATCTATATGCAATTGACAAAACATGTTATTCATCCTCTAATTTTGTCAAACTTTTGTGTTCTGTAGGCAATATTTTTTTATGAAAGAAATTAAAATTAACTTTCTACACTAAAAAGAAAAATTAAGAAGGATAATTCTTGGGTCTTAAGATTTTAAAAAAATAAAAAATGGAAGGTTCGTGAACCTAAAGTGACAAAAATTATTGACAGTATCCCAATTGACGGCTCGTCATACTAGTATGAGTTACGACGAAGATGTCACATATTGAAGTTTATTTTTAGTTAACATCAGAAAGAAAATACAAGTTTGATTGATCTTTTATTCTTACATCTGACAATTACGTCCACAATATTAAATTATGAAAATAATAGAAGACGGTTAACAAATTTCAAAAATTATAAACACAGATACATATTGTCAAACCTAACTGCGATATGAGTAACACCCAGGCCATCAATAGGTTTGGCAAGAAACGTCATTAAATTTGGCGGTACAAGTACATATTTAATTATTATTTTTATTTGAGAGATTATTCGTTTGCTTTCGTCATTCTCTCTTTAAATTAGAGAGTATTTTTATTTGAGAGATTATTCGTTTGCTTTCGTCATTCTCTCTTTAAATTAGAGAGAGGGGGGGAGGGGGCGACGGCGGCGGCGGGGCAGGCGGACGGATTTGACATTGTTGCTTTGGTCATTCTCTCCTTAAAGAAAAAATACAACCCTACTTAGTTATTTTTCTTTATTATTATAAAATATTTTTATTTTACCACATTTTCATAGCCATTCAAATATAGGAAGTGTGGATTTGGCAACTTCAAAGTTACAAAATATCACATATCTAAATATTGAAAGCCATTTTCGACATACAAGAACTCAAAAGCATATACATTTCACTTCCACCAAACAAAAGTTCACACTTCGTTATTCTTGCAAGCAACCAAACAACCAACGGCCCTTAATATTACAAAACTAAACTATGTTACCGTGTACGTGACTTTTTATTAACTATTTGTACTGATCATGCCCAAACGGATCTTGGCTATACACGCTGAAACTTGAATGCAACTATGCAAATCCAGTCTACTTCCCCTACAATTACAAATCTACAATTGGAATCGAACAAGATTGAAAGAAAATTAACAAAAGTAAAAATAAGGATTCATAAACTAAACTAAGAATTGCAACTGGAGCTCACCTTCAAAATTTGGATTCGTAATCATCCCTTTTGTTACTCCATTATGTATTAGAATGGGAAGTATCTTAAAAATCCAATCGAATAACTGAGTTTTGACATTAAAATATGAAATATATAAAAGGGAAACTCTATTTTGCTACAAACCCAAACTTCTGAGCATGCATGGTAAAACAATAGAAGAAACTAAATACATAAAGCCATCAAATATCTCCATCTCAAGTGCCATGGTTATAAAATGGAGAACCCAAATAAAGAGCAATGAGCAGAAAGGAACTGGTCCATAGAAAAATCTTTGAAGATGTGATATATCTAAAGTGCCATGGTGGTAAAAACCGAGAAACCTGCTTGGTTGCACGACCAAGTCATTTCCAGCCTAACACAATATTACCAAATCAAAGAAGCCAAACCAAGTTTAAACTACTTCAAATGCACATAACCAAGCTAATTTTTCATGGAGAAAAGCATCGATCGGTAGGATACACACTCCAAATCTGTCATAAAATAGAGAATGAGTATTACTTCAGAAAATTCACTAGTTAATGCACACAGGTGATCCGGATTTATCAAATTTATCAGGTTTGGCGCAGAACATGAGCATATACAGCTTTATCGGTCAGACTGCAAACTCACAAATATAGTACGTATATGTTGATTGTTTTGCAGCTGACATAGCTGACATAAAGAAGCTGATCCACAAGCATCAATAACGATACTTGGTCGAGTAGTCTTTTGGAGCAATGACGAGACCACGACCTTTCCTGGCACCCCTGAACACGGTCTCAACAATGTCAACGAATTCCTGCTTATCCTTCATCGCCCAGTTGATCTTATTGTTGTTTCCGGTTCCAAGATCAATCATGATATGTTTGTTGCGGAAGAAGAACATGATGGTTGACGGGTCATACAACTCGTACATGGTATTGAAATCAGGCACCTCTGTGATATCGACCAGGTAGATAACAGCAAAGTTCTTTAATGTCTCTGCAACTGAAGCCAACACTTCGTCCATCTGCAAAGATCACATCAGTCAATTAGTCAGTTACATCAAAATGGAAATAAATGCTGAACAGATGACTCAGACCAAAAAAAAAAAAGTATGAAGTTTTACTCTTTTCTAGGTAAAGCTGTTTCCCTCTAACAATAACTTCAAGATGATTTTGTCTTGGCACAGAGAACAAAACAAAATTAAACTGCACCAATGTGACACTACATTTGTTATGCCTAAACAATTTATTAGGGGCCTCAGCATTTCACAGGGGTGTAGTAATAAGCTTGATTTCATAAATTCAAACTGATTTCGCTTGACTGTGAAATCTTATAATCAAGTGTAATCAAATTTCTTGAATCTGAAATCGACGAAAATTGGGTGTAGTTAAACCAAAATCTTGATTCACAGATTTGTGAATCACCAAAATCCAACAAATATCTTTCAAATTGGGCATTAGTCAAAAATGACGATTTTCACCCACGTTAATTAAATATAATATAAAACCTCTATATAAACTAGAGCCCACATGCCAAAACCACATAGTAATTTGCAAGTTTGGATTGAAGTTGAAAAACAAAATGAGAAAATTCATCTTAATAAATAACGTTCTTGCCAATAATAGAAGAACAAGAACTGATGTTAAAAAAGATGTACCAATTTGAACTACTTACAGGAAAGATGTGGTGTATGCACTGAACTAACTATAGGAGGAGAAGATGAGAGTAGCAACTGGATGACATTCTAGAGATTGGATGAACATTTCCATTCACATGATCCAACATGAACCTTCACAAAGTACATCACTTGCGGAAGATGGCAATTATACGCTTACAAGTACATTTATCGTTTAGTTTACTACTAAGTGTAGGCAGTGTCGAGGATGTGTATAATTTAAACCCATCCATTTACTAAGTAAAAAACTTTAAAAGGGAGTGGTAACACCAGATCTCATGTCAGACTCAACAAAACTATAATTTAATAATGTTATTATTACCATGCCTTCCCTACCATAGAGCAATAAAGCTGGCAAAAATAAAAAGGCACGTTGTCACAAAGTTCAATAGTAATCACAGATCCCCATAGCACATGCTAACTCTGTTTATAAGCATTTTGAATCTTCATTCATCTTTCATTATTAATTTTATGAAAGCTAAAATCCTTTGCCTAAATCCAATCGCTAGTCCTTAGCATCCCTCCAGCATCAAATGTGCTTTAGATTAAAGAAGACAAACTTAACACTACCAAGACGATTAAGCCCATGCATAGGTTCATATCCAAACAACAACATAAGCAGACCTAAACAAATCAAACAATCAGATGAATCAAGCGCTCTCCAGTTTATTCGTAAACATCTACAAAAATAACAAAGCCTCACATATTTTGTGGGTCAGTTACATAAAATATGACTCCCACAAGTAGCATACAAGAATTCCCTTCATATAGACACACAGCAAGGTTTTATGCTAGCTGGCATGTTACTAAATGCACCGGTCCTTTATTTAAGCTTGGGGTAGACAGTGAAACAGACATGATATTACCAACACCAGCCCCACCAGATGGGCCACACCCTGGTGACTGCTCCTCTCTCCTTGTTGAATATAGAAACTATAATTAGTAACTATTAGTCGCATGTTTTCTTCTTTGGCATGCTTCGAGTTGTGCCTTTGGACTAGCACCTATAAGAACCTTAAGAATTTACATCCTTATCTCATGAATCAAATGAGTGCCACTACGAAAGTCCACCAGATCTGTACTCAAAAGAGTGATACAGTAGAGGATCATCTCATAACATTAACATACCAAATGTGCAAAACCAATTTCAAATCAATCCAACTCTTTCCAGGTTTGTCTGAAGTCATCTCAAATCGATAAGATGCCTCAAGATAAAGCAACTATCAGGGTCACTTCAGTCAACACACATGTCATTAGAGTCCGTAAAATGAAGAGCATGTATTAGAACCTCAATTAACCAATTTATCAGCCTTTTCTTCATTTCTGTAGACCTGTAATTTCCATATCATACAATGCCAACAATCAGTCTAGAACAAAATTAGAAAAGTGACCACTGTTGTTAAATACTGCCTTAAAATATTTCAATTTAGTTCTTAAAAAATTGGTAACAGAGCAGCGTTAATCTTCAACCTTCACAAGGATATATCCAAGGTCCAAATTGTATACAGGCTCTTTCCAAAAATAATCAAATAATATATCTTAAGTTAAGAATGCCACAGTACATTTCTTTGCAAGCATCCTAAAAAATGATGATATTTTGGCATATACTAAGTACTCCATCTTGTTTTCCACATCTTCAACCCCTTTTCCTTATGTGCATCTTCTGTTAATAATCATCCAAAGCTAACACTTTAAGATTTGCCATGATAGTAAAAATCACTCACTTGAACCCTATCATTTTTAGGATAAAACAATGTTACTTTTGTACTAGGTTATTCAATGCTACTCCGTTTCAACAGCCACAATATGCTTTGCCGCTGGAGCTCAAATTTTGCAGAACCTGCCAGATAATTTGCTTCTTGGCTTGAGGACAATCTAGTGCCTAGAGAGAGATGATTTGTATGCAAGGTTCTAAACTGCGGTAGGCGGATGCATGGTGGAGAGGATCCGCTTACCTCCTAGGCCGCCTAGGCGTCTAATACATCTTGCCTATGTGTGTATGACATATTGCTTATGTATGTAAACACTAAATAAAATTCTCAATATACTGAAGTTAGTTCTTTGTAATTTCGAGGATTTCAAGTAACTGATAATGTCTTGGCTTGAGAACAATCTAGTGCCTAGAGAGAAATGCTTATGTATCTACCCTCCTAGGCCGCCTAGGCGTCTAATACATCTTGTATATGTGTGTATGACATATTTCTTATGTATGTAAACATTAAATAAAATTCTCAATATGCTGAAGTTAGTTGTTTGTAATTTCGAGGATTTCAAGTGACTCATAATGTCTTCGGTGCAGAATATGGAATTGGATTTCCCCAACTGACATTAGTTATAAATTAGAATAAAGCGTCAAGAATCCAGTAACTGTGACGTTCCCTCTTCTTTCAATTTTTGTTATATAAAAATTTACATTTTTTTCGAGATAGGCACCCGCCTACGGAGCCAAACTGTCGCCGACAGCCAACTCCACCGCCTACGACAAAAGCGGTACGGAGAGCAGTCACCTCGCACCTAGGCGCTGCCTAGGCGGCCGCCTCGACCGCCATTTAGAACACTATGTATGGCAATGTTGCATTAAGTTGTTTAATTGCACGCTCGGCCTGTAATCGGTTACCTATTAATCTGATTACTTATAATTGCTCAGCTGATTTATTGCAATTACACGACAACTTGGAATTTTCGATCACTTGGACACAAGTAGAGGTAGACCATGTATCAACAGAGTATCATCAAAGTTCTAACGATCTGACATCTCCTCAATTTTTAATTGAGAAATTATGTTGTAAGGGAAGCATTTAAGTATTGGCACATTGTATTACAGATAAAGACCCGTCAGACCTAAATTCTGGCCTATGCTGCAGCGAGACGAATACAACATGGCACGATAGGGCCACACATTTTGGCATATCCCATAGTATTTTTGTGTTTTTGTGTCTGTCCGATATGTATCAAACACTAACAATACCATTTGGTGTCTACGTGCTTCCTACTTTCTGGCACATATTTGTATTATGTCGTGTATGAGTGTTCATGTTTCATGTAAATATTCCACTACAGGTTAAGAAAAAAGACAGTTTAAGAGTTTACTAGGAAACTATTACTGATAGCTTAATCATTGGGGCTAGTGTGTGTTTGTTTCTTTTATACATTTCAGTGACTCAGTCTGTAATGAGACAAACTAACACAATTTACTTATTAATGGAGGAACACACTACTAATGATAGTTAAACCAATAACCACCAACATCCATCATTTGAACAAGGTAGTATCAAACACTAACAATACCATTTGGTGTCTACGTGCTTCCTACTTTCTGGCACATATTTGTATTATGTCGTGTATGAGTGTTCATGTTTCATGTAAATATTCCACTACAGGTTAAGAAAAAAGACAGTTTAAGAGTTTACTAGGAAACTATTACTGATAGCTTAATCATTGGGGCTAGTGTGTGTTTGTTTCTTTTATACATTTCAGTGACTCAGTCTGTAATGAGACAAACTAACACAATTTACTTATTAATGAAGGAACACACTACTAATGATAGTTAAACCAATAACCACCAACATCCATCATTTGAACAAGGTAGTAGTACTTACAATTTTTCGGATATGCTTTACAAGATTTATGTACCACATGCACAACACATCTAGAGGCTGAAAAACAATTTAAATTTCTAGCATACTTAACTCCAACATATATATAGACTCCAATGCACTTCACTTTGTAAATTAAAGTACCACATATAAGGCATTTTCAGCATTATCACATAACTTAAAAGACATAAATTTACCCAATCCAATCTCCTTTTGGATAGCCTAATCTTCTATTGGCATTCCAGGACTTGCAATCCTAGGCTCCTAGCCTAGCCCCAACTAAAGAAAATATTGATGCATCCACCATATATTGTCATAGCTAGGGATACTTCGTAAGAGCATGCTTGCACCCCCAATCACCTTCCTTACTTCTTAATTTCTTCTCCCTATGATTGGGAAAAAAAATGGATAGAAAGCTGTGTCCAAAAGTTTAGTCGCTTGCAGCAACCAAAGTTTATGTGTGGTCATTTAGTCTTTTAATCTGACACCAAAGCGCCTGCGTGGTCATTAGACTTTTAAGCTACCCAAATAAGTAGCAAAGGCTCACACAATATATACTCCTTCATTAACTACAGTTAAAATCTTCTCAAGAACCCCATTTTAAACTACAGTTAAAATCTAGCTTCCTATAAACCAAGGTTCACAAATATCAGTATGCAATCGGTTTAGGACCCTTGTTACAAGTACCGATTTTGGATTGGAGCTTCGGAGTTCTTGCTTCGGAGAACAAAAAAATAATGTTATTAAAAAAACCTAGAAAATTTGATACATTTAGGTATAATCTTATGTATTACTTTTATTTATTTTACTTTCTTTCAGAGAAAGTACCCCCACAATATATAGTTCTGAATGGAATAATATTACGATGTATGAACATTGTGAAATTATAGTACACAACTTCAACAATAGTAATGCTTACATTGTGTTGATGAATTATACAGACACCGTGTAGCATGTTGATTTTTGAAATGATTGCATCCGAGGCGCACCTTTGACTACCACGGATACTGAAATTTGGAATTTTCTTGTGTGTGTGTATGGAGTGAGAGGAGACTGAGCCGGGGTTGCTTTAGGAGTGCATACTTGCATGCGGGTCTTGTCCTAGTAGAGGTTGAATCAGATGAGGCACTCCTCAACTGGACCATTTGAACCACCAATCCCAAGTGTATATGCGAGTGCGACAACAAATATGACATTCTCACACCTCTCTTCCTACTCTTTGCAGAGAGAGGCTGTTTATTTCTTCTCCACTAAACTGTATTACAAGGATAGGATTAGTTAATCCTAGTACCCTATGGCTGCACAAGTAGTAGGATTTTACTTGAACCTGTCCAACAAAATTGGGATTGTGCTCTATAGGTTTTAGAGCCTGGGTTACATGATCATATTTTAATTTTTGGTTAGAAATTAATTTCATGTAGGATTTAATTTGTGGCTCGCCGACTAGAACACGTTCGAGTGCTATTTAACCCAGATACATATATCACAGCTTAGGATTTTAAAAATTAATTTGCATATACATTTCAGGATTATTTGGAAACAAGAAGCTTTTTACAATTTAGAACCAATTTATTTGACAAAACTAGGCTCAACTAAGTAAATTAGCATCTACCATGATAGTTCGCACACAAGAGTAATACCAACACGAACCTGGGGTGCTCGGACCAGCTTCTGGATGGGGGTGCGGAAAATAGGTTCAAGGCAGATTTCATCCAACAGCTCACCCAACATGGCATGTTCCCTCCAGTCTTATGCCAGAATCGGACTATTATGCGTTGAGCCTAAACTCATCACCCAGTAAAGATACTTATAAAGAGGGCTAGATGTCAATACTTCTTTGAACCTTGATTCCACTAGATCTTTAAGGGGATTTCAAACAAATCGCTAGTGGTTTAACACTTAACAGATAAGTGTCCTATGGTTTCAAACTCATAAAGGTGAAAAGTTCATTGTACTCGCACCTCCACCTCCCCACTTCCCCCTTCCCTTCATTTCCTTCTCCAAATTCCCCTCCATGTCCTGCAGGGCTGACCATGCAGAAGTCGAGGTCCTTCTCACCCCTATACCAGAATCACCAACTATAAGCGGCAGCAAGCCAACCACACTATTGCCTCCAGCCCTGAAACACCCGATCTGTTGTGAGTTCAATTACGACAGCCATAGCCAGCTCGCCACCCCATGCAATGGTGCAGGGGCAACAAGGGCAGGGGGCTCGCCTCTATCCAATCACCTGCTAACTAGGGGTGTGCGAGAACCGAACCAAACCGAAAAACCTTGGGTTGGGTTTGATCGGCACTTTTATGCTCATGGTCTGATCCTATTCTCTTTTTTTTTTTAATTTTCCAGTCCGGTTCGGGGTTGAGAAACTAAATTTTTTATTTGGAACCCGAACCAAACCAGACCAAGAGTACTAAAATGACTTCATGGATTCAAAAGTATGGTTTAAAATTATAGTTAGTGATTGACAAAATAGCCTACAATTTTCTATTGAACTGATAATCCATTAGGATGTCTTAACAAATTTAGGAAATGTTTACTATTTGAGTATTCTACATATAAAAAAGTTTTTGACAGTTTTTAGTTTGATTTATTTCATGTGTAGAACAGATTATAAGAACCGAATCGAAGTTGACGAGTTGGGTTGGTACGGTTCGATAGTATTGGACTGTCTGGTTCTTAATTTTAGAGAACCAGAAGATGACGATTCGGTTCAAGATTGGCCTAAAAACCAAACCAAACAGGACCATGCTCGTCCCTACTACTAACCCTTCCTGATAAAGAGGGGGGTGAAGAGGAAGAGGAAATACATGGAGGGGAATGAGGAGGTGGATGACGGAAAAAGGAAAGAGGATGATGGGAGGAAGGATGGTGGAGGGCAAGGGGGTAACATTGATAATTTGATATGCTCAATGAAGTGGGAAGGGTGATGGTGGAGATGGGCGGTGTGCGTAATTTTTTATTTAATCCTGAATGTTATAATATCGAGGGGATTTTCTTTTAAAATAGTTTTAAAAAAATGTGAAAAAATGTGACAAGGGGGTTAACAGATGAGTCTGAAATGAATCAAATGACGCAGTTACTTGATAAATGCTAAAAGTATATTAGGGTTTCCTAAAAAAAATCAACAAGGGGTTCAGTGATGAGCTTGAAATGATGAGAAGTTACTTGATAAGCGTTAAAACATTAGGGGCTTCCTAAAATTCATCCTATCTTTAATAACTCATCATCTTCCTATTTCCATCAACCAAAGAAACCTCATCATAAGAAATTTGAATGGAAGATATTTCACTTCCATCATGCATCATCCCCTTACAAGTTATATCCAACCTTTAACCAAATTCCTGGTTCATTTTGAACTACCAAACATATCTTAGATTCAAGCTTTTTACAACCAGCTCTACTCAATACTCGGGATTTAGCCTTTTGTCCATGAAAAGCAATTCTCATATGCTTCTCTGACTCTCGTTGACAAGATTGTGAGACCAGACCACCAAGAAAATCTTTTGTAACCAATGAGAGTAAATATTGAATCACTAAGCAAGCAAATGGTGACTCCGATCAAATTGGATGAGCATACTGCCAAGTTTTAAAAAAGGGATCATATACAAGGGTTTGTCTGGAGATCGACTTGGGAGTCTATCAATAATAAAGGCGCTATATTGCCCTAATTCTATCTATTGGTGAGACAAGATCTCAGTCTATTCCGGGTCCATCAGAAAGAAATTGATATGTACTTAGAGTCTACACCGCGCTTTTTGCGCTAGCTCAGTTCTCTTATCCATCGGTCCAACGCACTTGGCTCGCCTCATGGAGGGAAAAAGACGTAGTTGTGTTGTTCTTCGCCGCCGCCTCGACGAATTCCCCCTACCTAACCTCAACCCTCTAAAAGACGATGATACCGATGCTGCGAAATAACTCAATCTTGTTCTCCACATCTCTTAAAAACCCTTCCATCTTTGTGCATGTTCCACTTAAAATCATGCCAAAGATTAAACGCCTTCAGACTTGCAATAGTTGTCGAAAGAAGTTCAAACTTGAATAGCTATGAAGTTACTTAGTAGGCTTACTAAAGAAAAAGAAAAATTGACCCCCACTCGAACCCTAGCTTGTTCCGATTCGGAACTCGATACATGCCTAAAATTGAAAAGAATTGACGATTGGAAACAGAGGAACATATGTAGCCAAGAATTTTACCTATAAAAAAAAAATTAGGGCACAAAAGAATTTGGGGGGAAATAATTAGGGTTTTTGTTTGGGGGAACGAGTGAAGACCTGCATGCATGTCTCGTCCCAGTCGTGGCCGAAACGGATGACGACGAGGCGCTCCTCCTCGGCGAGGATCGCCTGATCCACGGCCCACCCAGAGTGCAGATGCGGCAACAAATACGACATCTTCTCTGACCTCTCTTTTCTTTTCTTCTCGGGGTTCTTTTTTGTTAAGACTATCTCATCTTTATATGCACCACCGAAGGTTCAGGGCCGGGCCTGACCAAGTTGGGTCCCGGCCGGTTCAGGACAGGGTCCGGGCCGGGCCGGTCCGGATGGATTGAGAAAATATAGAAAAATTAAAATGTGAAGAAAAAAAAAAATTAGGGTAAATTGCAAAAAATTTCTCATTAAATTTTTGTATTTTGCTTAAAAAGATCTCATGCTCTTAAAATTCATTAAAGTATATAGTCTGCTTTTTTTGCCCCATTTCTGTTAATTGTTGTTAAGTAGGGTATAGGTATGTAATGACCATTTTACCCCTCCTCCACTCTCCCCCCCCCCCTCTCTCTCTCTCTATGGTGGTGCGGGGAGGAGGAGGAGGGGGCGGGGAGGAGGACACTCCCCCCCTCTCTCTCTCCGGTGGTGCGGGGAGGAGGAGGGGAACGCGGGGAGGAGGAGGAGGAGGAGGAGGAGGAGGGGACTGGCCAGCCGAAGAGGAGGGGGGTTGGTCGGCGGAAGGAGAGAGGTTAGGGAAGGGGGTAGTTTAGGTTTTTTTTTTTAAAATGTCATTAATGGCCATTTCTAACGGTCAACAGAGGTAGGGGCTTTTCGAGCAAGCCGTATATTTTGGGGGTCTTTATTTGCTAGATTTGACTAAAATATCTTTCTAGGCGAAAGGTACAAATTTAACGAGGGGTTTTTGAAATTTACCCAACAAATTAAGATAAATTTTATTAATCTGATATAGTTTTTTTTTATAAACTTAAAAAAACGAAAATAAACATTTATTTAAATTAAATTTGGAAGAAATTTTTTTTAAGTCTTTCATGTCTTCCGTTCAGTTTATTGCTCAATCATTAGGGTCGTCCATAATAAGAGACTGAAATTATAATTCATTAATGTCGACACCTTTATCCCTGAAGTTTGAGTTTTTTGTGTGAACCCAATCTTGAATACGAACGCAGACTTCCAAAATATCTGGCAGCATCATGTCATCTTCTTGCTTAGCATTCTTGAACATGCACTAAAATAAGATTTTGATGCTACTGTGGACACAGGGTTCATTAGAAGAGCACGTGACAAAGAAGAAAGTATATTTTTCGTGTCTTTTCCACCATTTTAAAATTGAAAATTATGATCCAGAATCATCATCATCTTTATCATAAGAATTTAAATACTTCAGTTGGTATGGAAGAAAATTTTTGTTTCTTCCTTTGTAGTATACTCTTAATATAAGATAACTTAGACATTAAATTATTAGTTAATAAACTCGTTAGTAGGCGATCAGACCCACTTATCCCAACCCATTACCCGACTCCCTGATTTAAGTCAGCAAATTTGGGTTATTCAACGAACCGTTGCACAGTCACAACTGCTAATTCCCTTTAAAAGCAACCTGCAATCCGCATCAACTTATAAGAATCCATCTGGACCACTCAACTGAACCAGAACCTAATCGAGAATGTCCATCTATGATCCATGGGGTATGTATCACGACCCGCTACCCAAATTGTTGGACCGGGCCGAGTCATGTCCAGCCTACACTTGGTTAAAGCATAGTAAGCTGTTCTAAGAATAGACAATAAAGGAACTAAGCTGCTAACAGTTCTAATATAACATTTAAAAGGTTCATCACAACAAAGCATCTATAAGCGAAAGTAAAATAAGTACAGACTTAATAATACAGTTCCAAAGTATCAAACTGGAGACAAAGTCCAGTGACTACAAGATATAGTCTAAATAGTTCAATAACTAAGCCAAAAATAATCTAAGCAAGACTACCAAGCGAGGTTCCCTGCAGGGACTTCCTCGGGAGCAAAAGCCTGGTCCTCTGTAGTGGGTCCATAGAAAAGATCACAGAGCAAATCTTCCTCCGAAAGTATGTCTACAACGTTATTCTGTCAGGACGGGAGCAAGTACTGATTCTACAAACTAAACATACTGAGCATGGAATGAAAAGAGATGTAATAAATAAGAATCGTGTCATGTCTCATGTCGTATCACAATTATGTCATATCACAGATCTATCATGGCAATGATACATATGTCATAGAGACAGATGTATATGTAATATTTAAAACTAGAGCAGGTACGTGATCGTCAATAGGTGTACAATGTACTGAGGCACATATAAATAAAATGTACATACGTACAAGTGTACAAGCATAGGTGTACATCCATACAGAAATACGGGGTAATGGCCTATGACAAGGTATGCATATAAAATACGATCTTGCTCGGTACGATAGAGGGGGTATGATCACGTACTCAACTATCAGTTTCCCCATAACCCAGATTTTAACATATGAGAGATACGAGAACAGTTTAAAACATGTGAAAGATACAGGGAGCAGTATAAACATGGTAGGTACTGAGAGCAGTATAAAATATGGTGGGTACCGAGAGCAGTATAAAGAATGTGGAAGGTCCTGAGTGCAGTATAATTAAAGCATGTTAAAGATCCTGAGAGCATATAATTAAAGCATGTGAAGCATACACTAGATATATAGAAACCCGTAAGATATGGTTTTCAGTTTAAATCATTGTATTAACATGGTTCATACGCAATTCATTTTCATATGCAGTAAATAAAGTTTGTAGGGGTACTCGCCTCGAGCAAGGCAAGAATGCGAGTATGAAGATATAGATGTCCGGTGTCCTGTCAAAATGATACACAATCTCAGTCTCTAAACTATGTTCAAGATTTTACACTAATGGTGTGACATGACTCCTATCTGGACACTAGCTAAGTGGTGACCTAACATAAAATTCCAATGTGGGGTGACACTATATCTAAACCAACACTTAGGGTTCTTAGAAACACAAGGATCACTTTAGAGTTTCACAAAAAAACAAGCATATAAATATACTAATAATAATAATTAATTATAAATTAAGGATGATACATAAGCAACAATCTACAGATGTTGTCGGATGATAAAATAAATATCACCAATGTGTCAAGAATGGTCAAATTAGCTAGGATAGCCTATCCATAAGTCCAATTTGGATACAGGAGCAAAATAATAATTTTGGGTTAAAATGATGTCCGTCATCGGACACACTTTGCACCGAAAAACATGTCTGGATAGAAGTCTACGAAACCTAGCAAATTATATGTCCACGAATCCAAAATGATGATACGAACCCAACGGTATGTCCGAAATGGGATTCCGATGACCCGATCACAAAATGGTCCGTTGACCTGGATATTGGTATCCGATTTGCACGAAAATGCGTGTCGAAGCCAAAGTCCACTAAATCTAACAAGGTATATAACAAAGAGTCCAGAATGACAACACAAACTCAACGGTATATCTGGAACTAGATTCCGATGAGCCGATCTCAAAATGACACGTTGACCCGGATATTTCGAATCCGGTTTGCACCGAAATGCGTGCCGGAGCCAATGTCTTCAAAACTCAGCAAATTATATGTCAACGAGTCCAGAATGACGATACGAACTCAACGGTATATCCGGATTGGATTCCGATGAGCCGATCTCAAAGTGACCCGTTGACTCGGACTGTGGAATCCGCTTTGTACCGAAATGCGTGCCAGGTCCCACGTCCTCCAAATCTAACAAACTTTATATAAAATCGTGCCAGAACGATGCCACGAGTCTACTGGTGGTGTCAAAAATTGAATCCGGAGTCCCAGGTTCAAAAATAGAATTTTACAAGTGCAAAATTAAGAATTCAGACGGACAACTTTGGCGTCAAATTCAACCAATCAAACATGCTCACAATAAAAAGAAACTAAAGGGAAAGGAAGACGGTTATACCAGCTACGTACAGGAACTGGTGGCACGTCCAACGGAGCTGTGACGGCGGAGTTACGAGCTGACGAAGTCGGCTCCACAAAACTGTCCAAAAACAGTACAATTTAAAGTGTCAACTTCGTGGCCGATTTTGATGTATCAATCGATGAAATTAACGGACAAAACTTAAGGGGAGTGAAGAGCTATATACCGAGATTGTGACGGAGCAAAGAGTTCGTCGATCCAACGGTCGGATCTCTCGAAACATATGCGCAAAGTTACTGCGACGAGGCACAAAATATGAGTTCAAAACTCGCGCACGCCGACGGGATTCCGTGCAAAATGCACGAATCGACTATGCATCGCGCCGGGGAGGAAGGCGGTGGCCATGGGGGAGGCTCGCCGGAGGGGTGCCGGGCCAGGGGGTGGCCGGCCACAGCAGCAACGGTCGGCGGCAGCGCCTGAACTGCGCGCTGCTGCTGCGGCCATTGCTGGCTGCTACTGCTGCTGCTGCAGCACGTGCTGCTGTGCGCGCGGCCAGGGCGACGGCAGCCCAGCGGTGGTGACCGCGGCGGCGTGCGGCGATAGAGGAGAAGAGAGGTGGTGGTGGTGAGTAGTGATGGTGGTGAAGATGGTGTTTGTGGTGGTGGATGTGGTATTGTTGAAGAAGAAGTGAAGAAGAAGAAGAAGAATGAAGGAAGAGGTTGTCGGCCATGGAGAGAGGAGGAAGGAGGGAGGTGGCTGTGGTGAAGAAGGTGGGAGTGTCGGCTGTGGAGTAGGGGAAAGAATTATTGTGTGTGTGAGTGTAAATAGAGAGGGAGAGATAGTTGTGTATATGTAATAGAAAGAAAGAGAGAGAGAGATATTTGAGAGAGAAATATTTGAGAGAGAGAGAGAGAGAGGTCGGTTAGAGAGAGAGGGGGGTGTGCTGTAAAGGAGGGTGAGGGCAGGGTGTGTGTGAGTAATAGGAGAGAGAGAGATATATTTGTATATATATATATATATATATATATATATATATATATATATATATATATATATATATATATATATATAAGAAAGATAAAAATGAGATATTTGTAAAGTAGAGAGAGGAAAAAGAGATATTTAAAATAGAGAAAAGAGAGAAATTATATGGGGTATTTGGGTAGTCATGAGAGGACAACATGAAGCTTGGATTTGGGTTCGGTTGAGTCGGGTCGGGTCAAAATCGGGTTTGGCAAAATAAATAAATTAATTTTAGGTTTTTATAAACATGGGTAAATAAGTAGCATGCGGGGGCTAAACTAAATGTGACACAAGCGTCATGTAGGTAGTAGGCTTCATGTGGGCAGTAGGCTTCATGTGGGCCAGGTCCATATTTTGGGTTGACAGGTTTGGATCGAAAGGGTGTCCCCAATTCGAGTGAGAAAATAAATGTGACTCCGTGGGACGAATTAAAATTAGATCTCGTGTCTGAAAAGTTGTACGAAGCAAATAAAGCACAAAATGGTGTGTCTGAGTGGAACACGAAGGTCATGGGTGTAGGATGTCTCGAGTAGATCATTCATGAGAAGTTGGTTTGGAGAAAACGACTAGTCTTGTGCTCCTAAATTAAAAGTCACGACAACGTGCATACGATGATCAAAGATAAAAGTGGGAATTTAATTAATAATTATTTAACGATCAAATAGTCTAAATTGACCCGAAGTTGTGCGATGCAAACAGAGCACAAGGGAACGAGTTTGAGTGGGACATAATATATCAAAACGAAGATAATCTTGTCTACTACAAAACCCATAAAGAGAGTTTCTAGAGATTGGCATCTTTGACGCTCCAGAAGTCAAAGTCACGGAGAGGAACATTTAACGATCAAAAATAATTATAATAAAATATTTATCGAAAATAATTTATTTAGAAAATTTAAAATAAACCCTAAAATTCAGGGGGCTTACATCCTACCCACATTACAAGAATTTCGTCCTCGAAATTTAAAATCATCCAATAGGTCAAACTATAACATGTAGCTGCTTTGGCTACGATACTTAATCTGCTACCCTTGTGATCATCTCTTCCGTTTCTCTTTACAATCTTTTTGGTTCATGTTCAATAAAGGTCCTTCTATCTTAAACTACATCATGTATCCTTTAGAATCTTCCATACTAATATGGAACCTTTATGTATACTTTAAACTATAGGTCATTCTCTGGGTATGTTTATAAGCCAACAACGCTTAATCATCAACCATATTTCCAACCTCAATTGTAAATACTTGATTTTTTTATCATATCCTAAGTATCCTTATTTTATCAATCCACAGGCCATTTGTATTATTTGTCGTCAATCCTTTCCTACAGCTTCTCTTTGAAATTATACGTTCAATACTTATCCTTGGCGTAGGGCCTTCTTCTTTTTACTCGACAACTCCTCCGAATATAAATTCTCAATTTCAAACTCCCGATTTATTAATTACCAATGTACATATGTCTTTGCCTTGTTCTTTGTCGTTTTAACTGATATCTTCCTGATCTCATATGCAATATTATATCTCATTCTAACTTATTCTATATCATTCCACATATCGATCTACCTTCCAATCATAAGTAAATAGCTTATAGATAACCAATAATCACTTGGTCATAAAAGTCCTACAATGCTCAATCCTCAAATTGCTAAGCATAAGATTTTTAATCCTTAATCCATAGTCACAACAATATAATATCTCATTATTCCATCTTAGATACTCTATCATCAAGTCATACTATCAATATAATCGTTCTTAATGGTTTTCAAGTCTACTACAGTCAGTCACTCATACTTGTCTTATAAGCTTAATCTAACCAATCCCTAGAAAAAATACTTATCACAAACACACAATACATTTATATTTATACTATAGAATCAATTAACAAGGTTTGGCTATTTCGGTCGTCTATCAAATATAAGGTAACAAGGCCTAAGACTGGTTCGAGCAATCCATAACAGTGTCCAAACAAGTTAAGGGTCAAGCAAGACAGAAAAGTTTGTCGGAATGTCTCCAAGAATGGTACGAGGACAACGAGATGCATAGGACATAATCAAGGTAAAACTCGAGAACCATATACTCCCGCGATTAGGTCACGTGAAGTTATTGCCAAGTTAGTGTGCATCTGGCTGGAATAACTTCTTTGTTCCGTAATACGACGGATGGCTGCAGTGCACAGCAGATAATACAGGTTCTTGAACTTATCTTGGCTAAATCCATAAAATATTAATCAAATACACATGGTATGGTTCAAGTAAGATCCGTGAAACATATGTAACCCTGATGCCGTCATCTGAAGTCCCGTCTCGCCAGTATTTTTCTGGCCGTAAAACTCTCGATTTCGTAATACAAGGTTAAAATCTAATTTTTCGAACCTTCCTTGGATCAATCTATAAGGCGTTTCCAACAATTACCGAGAAAGACGAGAAGAATTATCCAAGAGGTTAACGAAAAAGAGTTTAGTCAAATCATAGGAAAGATGGAACAAAAATAATTATGTCCAAAAAGATAACATGAAAGCAATCCTGTTGGAGAGTCCTAGAGAACCTGTAATCCTAGTTGCGGATGTAGATAGAAAAGAGTAAATCAAGACGGAAAAGAATGATAATAAAAATTTATTCTTGCTCATTTGGTAAAAACGAAGTGAACCAAGTTGAGATACGATCTGATAACCATATACGTCTTCCTGAAATCATGTTGTCAGAATTTTTGCCACACCAGTAAGTGTCACGACCCGCACCCGCTATAAGGGCACGTGTGCGTAACAACGTCCAGCCCTCACCGTAAAAACGGCGTGGAACGCTGTAGGTTTATTACTCTAACAACAGTTTATATAATATCAAAACCTGTCGAGAATATGGTCAACTCCGAACGGAGGACAAGCAATGATAATATATATGAGTACTCAATCACAACTCTAAGATGATAAAGTAAATGCTGAAAGATAAAGACAACACGACAATAAAATATAACATGTCAAGTCCAAACACAAAGAATATACAAGTCCAAGTCCAAAGTCTCTAATACAAGCCAAAATGATAACAGTCCCAAGAGTAACTGGAGACAAGGTCCAGTACAAAAACCTACTCTATCTACAGGATAGGCGGTATCTCGCCCTGCGGTACTGCACCCTGCGGATCTAGGGTATCTGTCTCTAAACCTACTACGTCCGGTGGGTTGTAGTAAGTGTAATAATAGTCCTCTGCATCTGTAAACATTGTCAACATATCCGGTCAGGATGGAACGAGTACATATATCTCATAACAGATCTCAAGATAGAATAAAAGCCATAAGACTGTAAATAGAACATATACAATAAAATCATGGAGTGTACATATATGTATCATGGCATGGTAAGCTGTAGAGCTAGAGCTAGAACAGAAAAGTAGAACTGATCATAGTATGTACACAAATCAGGGTAAGCCATCTATCCAATGTGTGCGAGTAGTAGTTTCAACTTGTGATCGGCTTGGGCACCTGTAAGTAACTGGCCTGGCTAGTCATAAGTGCGGTATATGACTAATACTGTTCGGGAATGCGGGATAGATTTGATTACAGGCATACGCTACTACTCCCCCACCCCCAACTGGTAGAATGGATCCAAACAGGACACGTCACTACACGAGATTCTATGAGAAGGGAGCAAGTCTTCTCTAGAATCGGTGACCATATATTGCACAAGAGCTACAAGGGAGCTTGCACAATACATCCCAAGCTAACAAGGAATAACATCTCTCGTCAAGATCCAGGAATACCAATTCGTGAGAACCATGTGTCAGGAATGAGCATATCTACACTAAGTACATGAATCATAACAGTTATCATAAATTGGAAAAAAGTTATCAGAGAATGTACTCGCCTGTGATATGATATAATATGTCAACTGGATCCAATGCAGCGCCTCGAGGACCTATAGATAACAAGACGTTTCAATACTATGTTTAGGAAGTAAAGTCAAATCAAATTTAAATCCTATTAAGTCATTCTAGGTCAAGACACGTCAAACTAGACTGTACAGGGTTAACCTAAGTCATAGTAGACCTAACCAGGTCAAACTGGGTCAATGCAAGTCAAACGGAATTAAACTAGGTCGATTTAAGTCAACAGTTGACTTACAGTTGACTTTTGGTCAACTGGTCAACTCTGGTCAACTCTAGGTCAATGGTGACTAACAGTTGACTTTTGGTCAACTGTTCAACTCTAATGGAATTTGGGACTAAATTGGGTAAAGTGTTGACCCATGGTTGACTTTTGGTTTAAAAATCAACCGTGGTCAACCAAGGTCAAGACTAGGTCTAGGCAACTATTTCTAACCATTACCAACCCTTATAACCCATATCCAAGTCCATCTTGAACTCTGAAACCCATATCTTTGCCGTAGGCCAATACCTTAAATTTACCCTTTACAAAGGTAAATTTCTAACCTAGTCCAATACCAAGTTAGCCTACCTACGCTTGGTATTTCGACCCGTGCTTCCTAGGGTAGTAGGATACTAGCCTACACTATCATTACCTACCAAGCTTCCTAGGTAGAGTGGACATACAGTCCATCTTACGGCGTATGTTGCCGAATCACCGATTATCTTGAGTATCACGAGATACTCAATGATATCGTGCGATACCATCGTCCTACTCCTACACGATACCCCGATTTCAACTCGGGAGCCTACCCACAAAATCTAATTCACTTAATCTAAGTCTCATCCAATTTTGGACGCGTTCCGACACTCGGAACTCAATTTTACCCTTTCACTAAATCCGATTCACTCACAACCCTCTCTAATTTGATTTCCTACATTCCTACACTACTACTCTTCTTTCCCTTCTCCTTCTCCTTATCCTTATTCTTCTTCTTATTTCTTCCTTCTTCCTATTCTTTTGCTTCTTCCTATACTTTTCCTTCTTCTCATTCTTTTCCTTATTCTTCTTCTTCTAATTCTTTTCCTTATTCTTCTTCTTCTAATTCTTCCTCTTCTAATTCTTCCAATTCTTCTTCTTCTTCTTCTAATTCTTCTTCTTATTCTTCTTCTCATTCTTCTTCTCCTTATTCTCTTTTTTATTCTTCTTCTTATTCTTCTTCTCATTCTTCTTCTTATTCTCCTTCTTACTTCTACTGCTGCTCCTGCTCTTGCCTAAGCTGCTGCTGCAGCTACTGCTAACTGCTGCTGCTGCTCTGCATTTTGCTGCTGCTGCTGTGCAATTTTGGGGGGGGGGGGGGCAGCAGCTCACATTTCCCCCCCCAACAGCAGCTGCTGCTGCTACTTATTCCTTCCTTCTTCTTCTCCTATTTCTTCCACTTCTTCCCCTCTATATATATATATCTATCTATATATCTATCTAATCATCTAGCTATCTATCTATATATATATATACACACACATCTATATATGTAAATACATACACACACACACATATCTATATATATATATATAAATACATACACACACACTCTCACACACACTCTCACACACACTCAACACACACTCTCATGACACCACCACCACCACTCTCCTCTACACACACATACACACAAATACATATAAATATATATACACTCTATATAAAGGAAAACCCCTAATCAAATCCCTAAACTAGTTTTTAGGGAAAACCTATAAAAGCTAGGGTCAATGTGTAGAGAATGATCTCCTCTACATTTATTGTGAAGAAAATAAATGTAAAAGAGGAATTTATGGGGATTTAAGAGCTTACCTAATTGTAGCTTTGCTTTGAAGAAGAAGAACTCAAAAAAGAATGAAATGGAAAGAGAGAGAGTTTACTCAGAAGTGAAGAAAAGAGAGGGGGGGTTTGCCTATACATGGCCGGCCATGGGGGGTCCTAATGGGTTTGGGTGGAGACCCATTAGGCCTCCACACCCATTAGACTTGGTTTGGGTTGGTTTGGATTTGGTTTGGTTCGGTTTGGTTTGGTTCAACTTCAAAATGACTAATTAAGCCTCTAAATGACTAGTTAAGCCATAGGAGTATGGTTTATGGTTTTTTAGCCTAGTTAGGATGGCATGTGGGCCAAGCCCAGCTAGTATGTGGGTCCCACTAGCGTCCAGACTACCCGGGTCTCCAACTTAAGTCCAAATTGGATAAAATTGAAACTAAATCAACCAAATCCCTAAAAATCCTATAAAATCAAATAAAATTCCCAAAAATTATAAAACTTGGAAAATAAAAATACTCCTAATTCGAAAACTGGGGGTGACAAATCTACCCTCCTTAAAAGAATTTCGTCCTCGAAATTTAAACAACTCAATACATGCAAACAGAAACAGTAAACTTGAAAAGCATATACCTCATGGCTCGAAGAGATATGGGAATCGCTTCCGCATGTCGTCCTCTCTCTCCCAAGTAGACTCACCTGGAGAGTGGTGCCTCCATGCAACGCGAACCAAGGGTATGACCTGGTTCCGGAGCACCTTCTCTCTTCGGTCCAAGATCTCAACCGGCTTCTCTGGATGGCTGAGTGTCAGTCCCACTTCGATCTCGGAGTGGTCCAAGACGTGACTGGGATCTGCCACGTACCGTCTCAGCTGCGACACGTGGAACACGTTGTGCACTCCCTCTAGTGCGGGCGGTAACTCCAATCGGTAAGCCACTGCACCGACCCTGCCCAAGATACGGAAAGGTCCGATGTATCATGGACTAAGCTTCCTGCCGCCACCAAAACGAATCGTGCCACGCGTCGGAGAAATCCGCAGAAACACAAGATCACCAACCTAGAACAAAAACACAAGGCTTAAAGCTTGATCTAAAACAATCACAATCAGACTCAAATACTAGAAAAAAAATCTAAACTATACCTCAAACTCCAGCGGCCTCCGGTGGCTATCGGCCCAATACCGCTGCCTATCCTGCGCCACCCGAAGTCTATCTCTGATAACCCTGACCTTCTCTGCAGCATCCACTACCATCTCAGGGCCAAGCAAAACCCTCTCGCCGACATCATCCCAAGATAAGGGAGTACGGCACCTCCGTCCGTATAGAGCCTCGAAAGGTGACATCTCTATACTGGCTTGGTAGCTGTTGTTGTAAGCAAACTCTACCAAGTGAAGGTGGTCCTCCCAAGATCCTCCGAAGTCCAAGACATAAGTACGAAGCATATCCTCGAGGGTCTGAATCATCCTCTCCGACTGCCTGTCTGTCTGGGGGTGGTATGCGGTACTAAACTTGAGCGATGTGCCCAAGCTAAGCTGCAAACTCCTCAAGAAGTAGAAAGTGAATCGACTGTTCCGATCCGAGACTATACTCACTAGAACTCCGTACAATCGGACTATCTGCCGCACGTACATCTCGGCCAGCCTCTCCGTAGACAAACCCACCTTAAAAGGTAAAAAGTGGGCCGATTTGGTCAATCGATCAAAAATGACCCAAATCGCATCCTTTCCTCCTGGAGAGCGCGAAAGTCCAGATACAAAGTCCATAGTGATATGCTCCCACTTCCACTCAGGAATGGGTAGTGGCTGGAGCAATCCACCGGGTCTCTGCGTTCCGGCTTTCACCTGCTGGCACACCAAGCATCTAGAAATGAACTGAGCCACCTTGCGTTTCATGCCATACCACCAAACATGCTGTCTCAAGTCTCTATACATCTTGTTGGCTCCAGGATACATAGAGTACTGAGAATGATGCGCCTCCTGAAGAACCTCCTTCCGAAGTCCTCCGCTCGGCACGCACAATCTGGTACCATGCCTCAACGACCCATCTCCCGCTATAGAGAACTCATCCAACAGTCCTGTCCGGACCTGCTCTCTGATGACCCTCAGAGCCTCATCCTCAAACTGAGCTGCTCTGACTCTGTCCATCAGCTCTGACTGCATCTGAAGACCCCACATCTGCTCTTCGATCCCAGGAACTATCACTACTATGCCCAAGCTCTCCAGATCTGCCAGAAGGTGACGATCCATCGTCAAATACATGGCCACGGGATACCTGCTCAAAGCATCCGCAACCACGTTGGCCTTTTCCGGATGGTACTGTAAGGATATATCAAAATTCTTCATCAACTCTAACCATCGCCTCTGCCTCATATTCAGCTCCTTCTGGGTAAACACGTACTTCAAGCTCTTGTGATCTGTATAGATCTCAACTCGCTCTCCGTACAAGTAGTATTTCAACAGCTTCAAAGCAAAGATGACCGCTGCCAGCTCCAGATCGTGGGTAGGGTAGTTCCTCTCATGAGGACAAAACTACCTAGATGCATAGGCAATCACCTTCCCGTGCTGCTGAAGTACACAACCCAAACCCCGTCTTGAAGCGTTACTGTAGATCGTATAACCACCAGATCCAGATGGCAGCGTCAAGATAGGAGCTGTAGTCAACCTCACCTTCAGCTCCTCAAAGGCGGCCTGGCACTCCTCGGACCAAACAAACTCTTCGTCCTTCCTGGTAAGTCGGGTCATCGGCTGGACAATCCTAAAAGTCCTGCACGAACCTCCGGTAATAACCTGTCAGACCCAGAAAACTCTGACCCTCTGCTACTGAGCTCGGCGTAGACCAGGACTCCACTGCAGAAATCTTCTTCGGATCTACTGAAATCCCCTCGCTAGAGACAACATGGCCTAGGAGCTCCACGCGATCCAAGAAGAACTCGTACTTCGACAGCTTCCCATATAGTTGCTCCCTCCTGAGAGTGTCCAGCACAATCCTCAGGTGCTCCTCATGCTCCTCTGGCATCTTCGAATAGATGAGAATGTCATCGATGAAGACCGCCACGAACTTGTCAAGGTACTGATGAAATACCTTGTTCATCAAGTTCATGAATACCGCCGGGGCGTTGGTCAACCCAAACGGCATGACGGTATAATCATACTGGCCATAACGGGTCTGAAATGCAGTCTTCGAAATGTCATCCCACTTCATCTTCAGCTAATGGTACCCAGTACGCAAATCGATCTTCGAGAACACCATCGCGCCGCTCAACTGGTCGAACAAGTCATCAATCCTTGATAAAGAATACTTGTTCTTGATGGTAAGGTTGTTGAGCGCCCTGTAATCAATGCACATACGTACCGTACCATCCTTTTTCGGGACAAAAAGAACTGGCACGCCCCAAGGTGAAGAACTAGATCGGATAAAGTCCTTGTCCTCCAGCTTGTCGACCTGTTTCTTCAGCTCCGCTAACTCACTGTTGTTGACTCTATAGATGTGCTATGAGATAGGCTCAGCGCCCGGCACTATGTCTATAGAAAACTCAACATCACGATCTGGCAGCATCCCGGACAACTCCTCGGGAAAGACATCCAAGAACTCAGCAATAAGTGGATGTGGTAACACCGGCCCCGCCAACAACGCTCTGCAGAATCCATCTCCTGGCTCCGATGTACCCCTGGTGAACTCAAACTCCGGCTCTCACGGCGGCCTGAACAGAATCCTGCCTCCTCTACAGTCTATGATAGTATGGTGCGTGCTCAACCAGTCCATACCGAGTACCACATCGTAACTCGGAAGTGGCATTACGAGCAAACACGCACTCAGCACCCGGCCTCTCAAAGAAACTCTCCGACCCTTACAAACATTATTAACCAGGATGATGCCATTCTCAGTCATAATCTTGTAAGTCCTACCAAGATACTCAGCAATGATATTGTGCCTAAGAGCAAAAGAAACAGACACAAAACTGTGTGTAGCACCAGAATCAAACAAGGCTAAGGCAGGAAAAGAATCGAGCAGAACAGAACCTGCAACAACATCTGTTATAGGCTCCATCTCCTCGGCTGCAAGGGCAAAAGCTCTACCCTGAATACCCTTCTGCTGGCTGTGCTGGACAAACTGCTGCTGCTTGGTCGAAAGTGGATCCCGCTGCTGAACTATAGACACACTAGCTGGTGCCCTCGGAACAGGTGCCCTCGGAGCTGCTCCAGCAACACGGGGGTTCTTAGGACACTCCCGCATCTGATGTCCAGCGGCACCGCAAAAGAGGCACAACCCCAGCCTCCTCCTTCAGAACTCAAAGAGGTGACCGGACTTCTTGCAGTAGTAGCACGGAGATCATCCTGCCCCTGACGCTGCTGAACCCTCTAGACAGGTGCCCTGGCCTGCACCTGCTAGTGATGATGCTGGAACGGCTGATGCTGAAGCTGAGGGTGCTTAGCAACCCCCGTGCTGCTACTGGCCCCCAAAAACAAATTACGATCCCTCTTGGGCTTCAAGCCCCACTCTCTCTCCACCTTCCGACCCTCCGCATAGACCTCTGCATATGTCGCATAGAAGGAAGGGATCAGGATCTTGATATCCCATGTCAATCCCTCCCGGAAGCGCTCTGCTCAGATCACTGGGTCGCTCACCATGTACTCCGCGTATCGGCTCAGCCGGCCGAACTCCGTCGCATACTCCTCCATAGTCATACTGCCCTGCTGCAGGTTCTGAAACTGCCGCACTAGGCCAATCTTGTCTGTGGGGAAAAAGAACCTCTCTCTGAACAGGGCCCGAAATTCAGCCCAAGTGTGGCCCTCTCCTGCAAGAGCCGGCTCTTTCCGAAACCATGTCCGGACAACATCTAATAACTGCAAGCCAACCGCCTCGACCTTCAGGTCGTCTGCCAGGCGGGAGGCCCTCATCTAACGCTCGATATCCTCGAGCCAGTCATCAGCATATACAATGCCCTCGGTCCCTCAGAAATCCTTCGGACCCATCTTCTTGAAAGCCTGGATGTCTCTGGGCTTCTGCTGCTGTGCCTCCCACTGTGGAGCCCCACGCTCCACCATAGCCAGCGCCAACCTATGGGCATCCTCCATTCCATGGCACATTGCCTCAGTCTGTCTCATCTGTGCCTCGTGCTGGGCCCGCTGGGACTCCAGCACCTGCTGAAAGAATACGAGCATCTGCCCCATGTCTTGTAGGCAGAGGAGGCAACAGAAGAACAGATCCCACCACCATCGGAGGAGTCCCCTGCTGAGGGGGAGGAGGAGGAACACCCCCGACAGCTCCCGTCGTAGCCCCCGGTACTGCAGGAAGGGCACCCGCAGTGACCCCAGGGACAGTCATCGAGAGCGCTGGAGGAGTACCCCCGAGAGCCCCTACTGAATTCCCAACAGCAGGGGAAGTGATTGGAGCCTGTCCGCCAGAGGTAGCAGACCTCTCCGTCTTCCCGTGCTCCTCATCGGAAGAATGAGTCATAACCATCCTGGAGACAGATTGAAAAGAAGATATCAATATGGCACAAGAAGGACTATATCAAAGGAGGACAGCTAGAATGCATTAAATCAATATCAAAGACGGTAAGCAAGATAAGCAAGGAAAGATCCTACTGTGATTGAGTACTCTTAGCCTACCACCTCCTATATGTAACATAGGCTCGTAGTAAACACTCTAAAATGAGTGCTGCTACGACATCGCACTAATTGCGACTTCAGGACCTGCATGGGCTACCACTAAAAACGTGTCTCGACCCGCACCCGCTATAAGGACACGTGTGCATAACAACGCCCAGCCCTCACCGTAAAAACGGCATAGAATGTTGTAGGTTTATTACTCTAATAACAGTTTATATAATATCAAAACATGTCGAGAATGTGGTCAACTCCGAACGGAGGACAAGCAATGATAATATATATGAGTACTCAATCACAACTCTAAGATGATAAAGTAAAGACAACACGACAATAAAATATAACATGTCAAGTCCAAACACAAAGAATATACAAGTCCAAGTCCAAAGTCTCTAATACAAGCCAAAATGATAACAGTCCCAAGAGTAACTGGAGACAAGGTCCAGTACAAAAACCTACTCTATCTACAGGATAGGCGGTATCTCGCCCTGCGGTACTGTACCCTGCGGATCTAGGGTATCTGTCTCTAAACCTACTACGTCCGGTGGGTCGTAGTAAGTGCAATAATAGTCCTCTGCATCTGTAAACATTGTCAACATATCCGGTCAGGATGGAACGAGTACATATATCTCATAACAGATCTCAAGATAGAATAAAAGCCATAAGACTGTAAATAGAGCATATACAATAAAATCATGGAGTGTACATATATGTATCATGGCATGGTAAGCTATAGAGCTAGAGCTAGAACAAAAAAGTAGAACTGATCATAGTATGTACACAAATCAGGGTAAGCCATCTATCCAATGTGTGCGAGTAGTAGTTTCAACTTGTGATCGGCTTGGGCACCTGTAAGTAACTGGCCTGGCTAGTCATAAGTGCGGTATATGACTAGCACTGTTCGGAAATGCGGGATGGATTTGATCACAGGCATACGCTACTACTCCCCCACCCCCAACTGGTAGAATGGATCCAAACAGGACACATTACTGTACGGGATTCTATGAGAAGGGAGCAAGTCTTCTCTAGAATCGGTGACCATATATTGCACAAGAGCTACAAGGGAATCTTGCACAATACATCCCAAGCTAACAAGGAATAACGTCTCTCGTCAAGATCCAGGAATACCAATCCGTGAGAACCATGTGTCAGGAATGAGCATATCTACACTAAGTACATAAATCATAACAGTTATCATAAATTGGGAAAAAATTATCAGAGAATGTACTCGCCTGTGATATGATATAATATGTCAACTGGATCCAATACAGCGCCTCGAGGACCTATAGATAACAAGACGTATCAATACTATGTTTAGGAAGTAAAGTCAAATCAAATTTAAATCCTATTAAGTCATTCTAGGTCAAGACACGTCAAACTAGACTGTACATGGTCAACCTAAGTCATAGTAGGCCTAACCAGGTCAAACTGGGTCAATGCAAGTCAAACAGAATTAAACTAGGTCGATTTAAGTCAACAGTTGACTTTTGGTCAACTGGTCAACTTTGGTCAACCCTAGGTCAACTCTAGGTCAACTTTAGGTCAATGGTGACTAACAGTCAAACTTTTGGTCAACTGTTCAACTCTAATGGAATTTGGGACTAAATTGGATAAAGTGTTAACCCATGGTTGACTTTTGGTCTAAAAAGTCAACCGTGGTCAACCAAGGTCAGGACTAGGTCTAGGCGACTATTTCTAACCATTACCAACCCTTACAGCCCATATCCAAGTCCATCTTGAACTCCGAAACCCATATCTTGGCCGTAGGCCAATACCTTAAATTTACCCTTTACAAAGGTAAATTCCTAACCTAGTCCAATACCAAGTTAGCCTACCTACGCTTGGTATTTCGACCCGTGCTTCCTAGGGTAGTAGGATACTAGCCTACACTATCATTACCTACCAAGCTTCCTAGGTAGAGTGGACATCCAGTCCATCTTACGGCGTATGTTGTCGAATCACCGATTATCTTGAGTATCGCGAGATACTCAATGATATCGTACGATACCATCGTCCTACTCCCACACGATATCCCGATTTCAACTCGGGAGCTTACCCACAAAATCTAATTCACTTAATCTAAGTCTCATCCAATTTTGGACGCGTTCCGACACTCGGAACTCAATTTTACCCTTTTACTAAATCCGATTCACTCACAACCCTCTCTAATTTGATTTCCTACATTCCTACACTACTACTCTTCTTTCCATTCTCCTTCTCCTTATCCTTATTCTTCTTCTTATTTCTTCCTTCTTCCTATTCTTTTGCTTCTTCTTATTCTTTTTCTTCTTCTCATTCTTTTCCTTATTCTTCTTCTTCTAATTCTTTTCCTTATTCTTCTTCTTCTTCTAATTCTTCCTCTTCTAATTCTTCCAATTCTTCTTCTTCTTCTTCTTCTTCTTCTTCTTCTTATTCTCCTTATTCTCTTTTTTATTCTTCTTCTCATTCTTCTTCTTATTCTCCTTCTTACTTCTACTGCTGCTCCTGCTCTTGCCTAAGCTGCTGCTGCAGCTACTGCTAACTGCTGCAGCTACTGCTAACTCCTGCTGCTGCTCTGCATTTTGCTGTTGCTGTTGTGCAATTTGGGGGGGGGGGGGGCAGCAGCTCACATCCCCCCCAACAGCAGCTGCTGCTGCTACTTATTCCTTCTTTCTTCTTCTCCTATTTCTTCCACTTCTTCCCCTCTCTCTATATATATCTATCTATATCTATCTAATCATCTAGCTATCTATCTATATATATATACACACACACATCTATATATGTAAATACATACGTAAATACATACACACACACACATATCTATATATATATAAATACATACACACACACTCTCACACACACTCAACACACACTCTCATGACACCACCACCACCACTCTCCTCTACACACACACACACAAATACATATAAATATATATACACACACATATATATATATATATATATATATAAAGGAAAACCCCTAATCAAATCCCTAAACTAGTTTTTAGGGAAAACCTATAAAAGCTAGGGTCAATGTGTAGAGAATGATCTCCTCTACATTTATTGTGAAGGAAATAAATGTAAAAGAGGAATTTATGGGGATTTAAGAGCTTACCTAATTGTAGCTTTGCCTTGAAGAAGAAGAACTCAAAAAAGAATGAAATGGAGAGAGAGAGAGAGAGTTTACTTAGAAGTGAAGAAAAGAGAGGGGAGGTTTGCCTATACATGGCCGGCCATGGGGGGTCCTAATGGGTTTGGGTGGAGACCCATTATGCCTCCACACCCATTAGACTTGGTTTGGGTTGGTTTGGATTTGGTTTGGTTCGGTTTGGTTTGGTTCAACTTCAAAATGACTAATTAAGCCTCTAAATGACTAGTTAAGCCATAGGAGTATGGTTTATGGTTTTTTAGCCTAGTTAGGATGGCATGTGGGCCAAGTCCAGCTAGTATGTGGGTCCCACTAGCGTCCAGACTATCCGGGTCTCCAACTTAAGTTCAAATTGGATAAAATTCAAACTAAATCAATCAAATCCCTAAAAATCCTATAAAATCAAATAAAATTCCCAAAAATTATAAAACTTGGAAAATAAAAATACCCTTAATTCGAAAACTGGGGGTGACAATAAGCTTAGATGCAATAAACGATAGAGTCATAACTAAGGTATATACCATGTAATCATGTAATCTAGAATTCTCGCCACGCCAAGCGGTATGGCTGTGAGAAAATCTAAATTCCATAACTAAAATAAGTATACCCAAAATCAGGCCTTATGTTTTTGTCATACCAGCTAATATGGCGGCGATAAATTCTAAACTCTATAAATAAAGCAGATATTTACATTATCAGGATATATCACAATTCAATCCACAAAATTTATCACGATGCAAGATCAAAGTCAACAACGAAAATCAGAAATCAAATTCAACAATGAATTAAAGAAGAGTAAATAGAAACAAGTGGAAACAGAATTCGAGGTAAGATTAGAGTGAGATCCTCAGGGGTCATCACAAGGGTACTATCCTGGTCAAAATTGTAACCCACTAAATTTTTTCAAACAAGAGACTAAATATAGTTAACGGTCCTATGCTGTGATGAGTTTTCCTATGTTGCAATCCTATAAATCCTCTAGGTATTCTAATTGTTGTCCCTAGTATTAACAAGTTGTCCTAAGATCCTAATTGCAGGCATGTTTGGCACAATAACGTAACCAAACAACTTAAGTCTCGACCTGCATGGGCCGCCACTAAAAACATGTCACGACCCGCTACCCAAATTGTTGGGCCGGGCCAAGCCATGTCCAGTCTACGCTTGGTTAAAACGTAGTAAGTTGCTCTAAGAATTGACAATAAAGGAACTAAGCTGCTAACAGTTCTAATATAACATTTAAAAGGTTCATCACAACACAACATCTATAAGCGAAAGTAAAATAAGTACATACTTAATAATACACTTCCAAAGTATCAAACTGGAGACAAAGTCCAGTGACTACAAGGTATAGTCTAAACAGTTCAATAACTAAGCCAAAAATAATCTAAGCAAGACTACCAAGCGAGGTTCCCTGCGGTGACTTCCTCGGGAGCAAAAGCCTGGTCCTCTGTAGTGGGTCCATAGAAAAGATCACAGAGCAAATCTTCCTCCGAAAGTATGCCTACAACGTTATTCTGTCAGGACGGGAGCAAGTACTGATTCTACAAACTAAACATACTGAGCATGGAATGAAAAAAGATGTAATAAATAAGAATCATGTCATGTCTCATGTCGTATCACAATCATGTCATATCACAGATCTATCATGGCAAAGATACATATGTCATAGAGACAGATGTATATGTTATATTTAAAACTGGAGCAGGTACGTGATCGTCAATAGGTGTACAATGTACTGATGCACATGTAAATAAAATGTACATACGTACAAGTGTACAAGCATAGGTGTACATCCGTACAGAAATACGGGGTAATGGCCTACGACAAGGTATGCATATAAAATATGACCTTGCTCGGTACGATAGAGGGGGCATGATCACGTACTCAACTATCAGTTTCTCCATAACCTAGATTCTAACATGTGAGAGATACGAGAACAGTTTAAAACATGTAAAAGTTACAAGGAGCAGTATAAGCATGGTAGGTACTGAGAGCAGTATAAAACATGGAGGGTACTGAGAGCAGTATAAAGCATGTGGAAGGTCCTGAGTGCAGTATAATTAAAGCATGTTAAAGATCCTGAGAGCATATAATTAAAGCATGTGAAGCATATGCTAGATATATAGAAACCTGTAAGATATGGTTTTCAGTTTAAATCATTGTATTAACATTGTTCATATGCAATTCAATTTCATATGCAGTAAATAAAGTTTGTAGGGGTACTCGCCTCGAGCAAGGCAAGAATACGAATATGAAGATATAGATGTCCGATGTCCTGTCAAAATAATACACAATCTCAGTCTCTAAACTATGTTCAAGATTTTACACTAGCGGTGTGACACGACTCCTAACTGGACACTAGCTAAGTGGTGACCTAACATAAAATTCCAATGTGGGGTGGCACTATATCTAAACCAACACTTATGGTTCTTAGAATTACAAGGATCACTTTAGAGTTTCACAAAAAACCAAGCATATAAATATACTAATAATAATAATTAATTATAAATTAAGGATGATACATAGGCAACAATATACAGATGTTATCGGATGATAAAACAAATATCACCAACGTATCCAGAATGGTCAAATTAGCTAGGATAGCCTACCCATAAGTCCAATTTGGATACATGAGCAAAATAGTAATTTTGGGTCAAAATGATGTCCGCCGTCGGACACACTTTGCACCGAAAAATGTGTCAGGATAGAAGTCTACAAAACCTAGCAAATTATATGTCCACAAATCCAAATGATGATACGAACCCAACGGTATGTCCGAAATGGGATTCCGATGACCCGATCACAAAATGGTTCGTTGACCTGGATATTGGTATTCGATTTGTATGGAAATACGTGTCGAAGCCAAAGTCCACTAAATCTAACAAGGTATATGTCAACGAGTTCAGAATGACAACACGAACTCAATGGTATATCCGGAATTAGATTCCGATGAGCCGATCTCAAAATGACACGTTGACCCGGACATTTAGAATCCGGTTTGCACCGAAATACGTGCTGGAGCCAATGTCTTCAAAACTCAGCAAATTATATGTCAACGAGTCCAGAATGACGATACGAACTCAAAGGTATATCCGGAATTGGATTCCGATGAGACGATCTTAAAGTGACCCGTTGACTCGGACTGTGAGACCCGCTTTGCACCGAAATATATGCCAGATCCCACGTCCTCCAAATCTTACAAAATCTATATGAAATCATGCCAAAACGATGCCATGAGTCTACTGGTGGTGTCAAAAATTGAATCCAGAGTCCCGGGTTCAAAAATAGAATTTTACAAGTACAAAATTAAGAATTCGGACTGCCAATTTTGGCGTCAAATTCAATCAATCAAACGTGCTCGCAATGAAACGAAACTGAAGGAGAAGGAAAAGGGTTATACCAGCTATGCACAAGAACTGGTGGCACCCCCAACGGAGCTGCGATGGCAGAGTTACGAGCTGACGAAGTCGGCTCCACAAAACTGTCCAAAAATAGTACAATTTAAAGTGTCAACTTGGTGACCGATTTTGATGTATCAAACGACAAAATTAACGGACGAAACTTGAGAGGATTGAAAAGCTATATACCAAGATTGCGACGGAGCAAAGAGTTCGTCGATCCAACGGTCGGATCTCTCGAAAAACACGTACAAAATTGCTGCGACGAGGCACAAAATCTGAGTTCAAAACTCGTACGCGCCGACGGGATTCCGTACAAAACGCACGAATCGACTATGCATCACGCCGGAAAGGAAGGCGGTGGCCATGAGGGAGGCTCGCCGGGCCAGAAGGTGGCCGGCCATGGCGGCGATGGCCGACGACAGCGCCTGAACCTCGCGCTGCTGCTGCGACCATTGCTGGCTGCTGCTGCTGTGCGCACGGCCAGGGCGCCGGCGGCCCGACGGTGGTGACCATGACGACGTACGGCGGTGAAAGAAAAGTGAGGTGGTGGTGGTGAGTAGTGATGGTGGTGAAGATGGTGTTTGTGGTGGTGGATGTGGTGTTGTTGAAGAAGAAGTGAAAAAGAAGAATGAAGGGGGAGGTTGTCGGCCATGGAGGGGGGAGAAAGGAGGAAGGTGGCTGTGGTGAAGAAGGTGGAGTGTCGGCTGCGGAGTAGGGGGGAGAACTATTGTGTGTGTGAGTGTAAATAGAGAGGGAGAGAGAGACAGAGAGTTGTGTATATGTAATAGAAAGAAAAAGAAAGAGATATTTGAGAGAGAAATATTTGAGAGAGAGAGAGAGGTCGGTTAGAGAGAGAGGGGGGTGTGTGCTGTAAAGGAGGGTGAGGGAGGGTATGAGTAATAGGAGAGAGAGAGAGAGATATATATTTGTATATATGTGTATATATATATATAAGAAAGATAAAAATGAGATATTTGTAAAGTAGAGAGAGAAAAAAGAGATATTTAAAATAGGAAAAAGAGAAATTATGTGGGGTGTTTGGGTTGTCATGAGAGGACAACATGGAGCTTGGGTTTGGGTTCGGTTGAGCCGGGTCGGGTCAAAATCGGGTTTGGCAAAATAAATAGATTAATTTTAGGTGTTTATGAACATGGGTAAATAAGTAGCACGCGGGAGCTAAACTAAATGGGACACAAGCGTCATATGGGTAGTAGGTTTCATGTGGACCAGGTCCGTATGTTGGGTTGACAGGTTTGGGTCGAAAGGGTGTCCCCAATTTGAGTCAGAAAATAAATGTGACTCCGTGGGACGAATTAAAATTGGGTCTCGTGTCTGAAAAGTTGTACGAAGCAAATGAAGTACAAAATGGTGTGTCTGAATGGGACACGAAGGTCATAGGTGTAGGGTGTCTCGAGTAGACCATTCATGAGAAGTTAGTTTGGAAAAAATGACTAGTCTTGTGCTCCTAAATTAAAAGTCACGGCAACGTGCATACGATGATCAAAGATAAAAGTAGAAATTTAATTAATAATTATTTACCGATCAAATAGTCTAAATTGACCCGAAGTTGCGCGATGCAAACAGAGCACAAGGGAACGAGTTTGAGTGGGACATGATATATCAAAACGAAGATAATCTTGTCTACTATAAAATCCATAAAGAAAGTTTCTAGAGATTGGCATGACGCTCCAGAAGTCAAAGTCACGGAAAGGAACATTTAACGATAAAAAATAATTATAATAAAATATTTATCGAAAATAATTCATTTAGAAAATTTAAAATAAACCCTAAAATTCAGGGGGCTTACAGTATGCGTTGTGTTGCGTATCTCTGGACCGCTCGATCCTGGGCAAGAGCGAGTCCTAGTCACAGGATCGAGGCATGGCACTCTCTCTCTCTTTCTCTCTATTATATATAGCATCAAACCGAGTAAACTCTAGCCATAGTCAATAGTCTTTGTATCCCCTCTTCAACCAAGCCTTCACGTGTCCGCTGGGAGCAGTTTTTGTATCATAGCGTGTTTGAACCCTTCATTATCCTTAAACGTGAATCCACCACCACCAATATGTCCTTCTCTCTATCTTCTTCGATCCTAGAACCTGTTATCACCCCTACACCGAGATATGTGCATTTGTGTCTAATTTTTTGACACATAAAGCAGTTGGTGGATGCAACTTGTTATGCTTGCCACCACCAAACAAGCCTTCGGTTTCTTGATCCGACTCCGCTGTTGTGATCGGAGGATGTTGTACTTCTCCCATGCAAATTTTTTTACGATCATGATGCGTTCGACTAACGAAATCTGATCGTATATTCGCGTTGCAATTGGAAATCTTCGATACGTCTTCAAATAACTCCTCTCCTTCGTTTTATCTTTGATCTCTCTCTCTCTCTCTCTCACACAGACACACACACTGTGTGTGTGTGTTTGTGTGCGTGCGTGCGTGTGTGTGTTGTTGTTGTTGTGTAATTATTGGTGGTTAGGTTTCTTGTGTATCATATCTTATTAGCTCGTGGTTAGGCTTGGACCAGACTTTAGGCGAATCCATGTATATATACCTTGCCTATTTGATTTATAGTATTTACATGTCTGTATTTTTTATGAGTCGTTCTCTGGATATGTTTGTTACTTATATCTCTTGTTTCACTTTCAGTTTTATTATTTATTATTCATGTTGACACATATATATTAGGCTTGAAACACAGTTTCATGTTGCATGCATACTAAGCTTGACTTGTACTTGACTTGTGAAGATTGTTGGTTTTTTGCTTTAGACTAGGAAAGATAGTCCTACATTGGCTACACCAAATGATGAGTATCTCAATATAATGCTTTGCTTGTGTTGAGATGTGCACATGAAGTGTGGTCGGGAACATGTGTGTTGTAACATCTCAGTCCTAAAATACGTAGAACCATGTATACGAATACATGCCAGAAGTACGTCACCAATGGACCAAACCTCATAACAAGCCCATTAGCGAATGAATAAGCTGTAAATCATGATAATAAACTCATAATAACAATACATCACAAGTCACAGATCATAGGGACAGTGCTAAATCTCATCCACACAAAATAATTAAAATACAAGATATCCAAGTCCAAAATAATAATAATGTCAATTGTCCAGCAATAAATATAAGTGATAAATATACGGGGAATACAACCTGTCACCACATCATAGGAAATAAAAATAAAATCCAACTACAAGTTGGCCGAACAAAATAGAAAGAAAAAAAGTACGAATGTATAAATAGAGAATGACATGTTTCAAAAGAAATCCTCATATACTATCTCGTCCTCCTGTGATGGTACATCTCATGTCTCGACTCCAGAACCATAAATTTCAGGGTAAACCTCCTCGTCTATACCTAGAAAATCACCAGGTCCTATAAACCCATGTTTTTGATTTTCTCTGATTTCTTATTTTTTCCAATTCCTAATTTTCGGGTTTTATTTTTTAGATATTATTGGAGAATTATTTTGATGAAAATGACGAAGTTGTAAATATTTAAAGTGGAGTGGCATCATTTGTAATTATTTGAAAGTTTAAGATTATAGAGGAGTGGCAATTTGGTGAATTCCTAGAAGTGGAGTGGTACTTTAGTTGTATGTTGTATGCCATGATTAGGTAGGTGATTAGTGGGAACCTTCTAGATTGTCCCTAATTGATTAGGATTAGTATTAATTAATCCTCACAGAATATTCCATGGAATATATCATATACCTAGGGAATATTCTTTGGAATATTCTAGGAATATTCTCTTTCTAGATTAGTCATAATCCTCCCATAAATATCCTAATTGTCATTAACACTAATCATTCCCAATTTCCAAATCCATCATGTCTATGTCATACCATGTCGGCGTGTCGGCACATTTTCTTACATTTATATTCCATCTCACTCGTTCAACGTGACACATTTCCTATTTCCAACCCACCCGTGTCCATGTTCGTGCCCCCCGATACGGACACAAACATTACAGCCAATTCCCTGTCGTATTTGTGTCCCCTGACATGGACACACCTGTACATCCGACACCAATACCAAATCACCATTCTGTGTCATGTTTATTATGTCCACGGACAAGGACACGTCAACAAAAACCCTAATTATATTTTTAAACTATTTAAATAGTGTTAGCTAAGAGAAGCACATTTTAGAAATATTGAAATTTCACGGAGAAGCCTTTTAAGTTTTCCTATTATACATGGATATCGTTATTGACACTCCTATAATGTCATTATGCACTCCTCTTTAATTTTCTATCATTCAAATTTCAAATTTGTTCTTGCATTAATATTATTGGCATTTTTAAAATATCATCATGCACTCCTCTCTCCATGCATGCATGCATGCACAAATTCATGTCAAATTTAATGCAGAGTAGATTTGAAATTTGAATGATAGAGAATTAAAGAGAAGTGAATGATGACATTTTAGGAGTGTCAATAACAACGCCCTATATATAATTATACTATAATAATATAGATTTTGATTTTTGAATTATATAGTTAATGAAGAAAATGTCATGCCTCGATTACGTGGAATCGATAGTCGTTCCACGGGCGTGATGCCGTGAGAACCTAAGTTGCGATCGCACAAGACATAGTCATAAGGTTATCTGAAACACAATATCAAGTAGAGTACGCAGAGAAATTGAATGAACACATTTGAAAACAGAAGGAACTTTTGTTTGATTTATAATAAACATCATTTACATGACTCTGTTACATTCATTTGTCTCGCGGGCTACAATATGAATCGATTACAAAATGAACGCTGATGAGATAGTCGTTCCATACATTACATCTCCATTTACAACAAAATATTTCCAAAGACCTGGAATCGTGGGGAGTCAAGACGTCATTTCTTCTAGACTGAATGTGGCGTCTTCAAAAGGATCAAAACAAGCCTTCAACACACGGACGAGGCTTCAAATGTACTAGCATCGCGTTGAGCTTAAGTGGTACGCCCTTCTTGGTTCGTAGTACCTGTGGAGAGCGAGGATCGGTATATTACACTTTGTACTAGCGAGTAGCTAATTTATATACCACACTCTCATTTGGTTCAAGAAATGTTATGACTTAATTTTTGTGATCTTTCTAGCCATCATAATAAATTTTAGACAAGCAGTGATCGGCATAATATAAATTATGCTAGAACTTACCCACGACAGAGAGTGCCGTGCAATATGAGACTTACCATGTTCTTTTCTGTCAATTGTTATCAATTTACGTGTACATTTTGTATATGTGAAGGTCACTGGCACCACAAGCCATTTTGGACTATAGCTGGGTTAAACGGCGACCCTTTCAGCGCGGGTAGCGAGCCCTGCTGCAAGTTTTTCGAATAACCATGTTTTACTTTCGTCGAGCTCAGCTATCTTTTTCTTCCTCCTGGGCCGAAACGATCCCGTGTCTCGGGGTATCGCTTGAGGAAGCTGTTCCTCATGCACGAGTTGTCCAATGACCATACAAGGTTAGATTAGTTATTCAGGTAAAATCTTTAGTTCATGAGTAACATAGCCATTGTCATCGTTGCTTTGCCGTATTATGGAGACAGTTATTCAAAGATTCAAACTTTATTTATCTCGGTTTTATAACAGGCATAAGGTATTAGGCATGCGATATTTTCTTGGCATAATAGTTCTATAGCATACTTACGTAATAAATCGTGCAACGGTTCATTGAAATCTAAGCTTTCGTGCACTTACATAACCAACTAGCATTCTATTTATTGATTTGAGATTAATGAAGATCAAGGAAAAGAAGGGTCCAGCCACTCACTTTGATTGTTTGTTTGAGGCAAAAGACCTGTTGGTTGTGCTAGACGACACCTATGCGATCACCTAAAATTGTATAAGCAACTGATTAGAATACTGCACAATTCAAGAAGTTCGATATGTAAATACGAGTTCGAAAACGCAAGCCATGAAAACCATCGAAAATATTAACAAAAACGCATTCAGAAAAACTAAATCCAAAGGGCAAGTGCGGCATAAAAAATAGAGCAACGGGAGGTCTCTCCCGACTCAGCCGCAGAGTCTATCCTTGAGGTGCAACCCGCTGAATATGGGACTTGATTCCGAAGAAGCCTTTCCATAACGAAAAAAAGGATCTTAATTCAATCGTTCTTGTTTGACTGATTCAACCGATCCCGATCTATCGATTCTGATTCAATCGATAGCGACAGTGTTCCTTTCTTGCGTACCCCGTGGACGAAAACGGGGACGGTGTAGGGACGGATCACTATATTATAACCAACTAAGAAAAAGTTTCGTCCTCGAAACTGAAGAGGAGAACCTACCGCTAGAAAACAACGAAGGGAACTTCTTCTTCATCTCGGATTCAAGCTCCCAGGTCGACTCTTCGACCTTATTGTTCTTCCAGAGTACGCGAATAAGAGGAATAGTACGATTTCGAAGCAGTTTGTCCTTATGCTCCAAGATTTGTACCGGCTCTTCCACATATGATAAGTCTGTCTTCAGATCTAGCTGTCTCAAATCTACCACATAGCTCGGATCATGCACATACTTTCGTAGTTGTGAGACATAAAAAATATCGTATACATCTGACAATGCTGGCGATAATACGATTTGATAAGCTACTGGGATGACTCGCTTCAATATCTCGAAGGGACCAACAAATCTTGGACTCAACTTCCCCTTTGCTTCAAATCTGGTGACTACTCGCATGGGCATTACCTTCAGAAACACATGGTCGCCTTCTAAGAACTCGAGGGGTCTTCGGTGGGTGTCGGCGTAGCTCTTCTGCCGACTCTGTGCAATCTTTAGTCTTTTCCGATGAGCTTTACCTTCTCCACGGTCTGTTCCACCAGCTCCGGACCAAGTATCTGCCGTTCTCCAACTTCATCCCAGCAAATGGTCGATCTACACTTTCGATCGTATAAGGCTTCATACGGCTCCATTTGGATGCTGGACTGATAGCTATTGTTATATGCAAATTTGGCCAATGGTAGATGAACGTCCCAGCTTGACTTCAAGTCGATTGCACAGAGGCGTAACATGTCTTCGAGAATCTGGTTCACTCGTTCTGTTTCGCCATCGGTCTGAGGATGGTAAGCAACTTCAACTTGGTTCCCATTGCTGACTGAAGACTACACTAGAAGTATGATACGAACCACCCATCCCGATCTGAGACGATGGATACCAGTATCCCATGCAGCCGTGTAACCCCATTTTTTCCAATTTTATAGAATTTTAGAATAATTATGACATTTAAAGGATAGGTTATATTTGAGCCTAGTTTGTTCCTTAATTTAAATTTCATGGTTAGTAGTTTAAGAAGTTATATTAATTGACATGGATAGTTAATTAACTAGTTATTTGGGATTATAACCAACCTAGAGTGGTCCAGGAGATTCCTAACAACCATAACCACCTTTCTAACAAACTTTTGGGGGTATTATGTAATTAAGGAATTGTCATTTGGATTAGTTGTAAATTTTCTTTTTCCTCTTCTATTTAAACTCTTGAGGAGAGAGAAATGAACTGTTCATTTCACTCTTCACCATTTCATTCCAGAACAGAGCCCTCTTCTTCCTCTTGTTTTCCCCAAATCGCTTCTGATCCCTAAACCTAACCCTAATCTCTACGAAATTCGGCCATGGCGAGGGCTCTCATTCCAGCGACAGCAACATCGTTCCCTCGACGGCGCAACTCTTTCTCCGGCAACGTCTGGTCGTCTCCACCAGCGGCTAGGGTTAAGCTCTTTTCATCTCATCGGCGCAAGTTCGTCGTTTCCCTTACTGATGGCGGTGATGGCAAAAATCGACTTCTATGGCGACGACGATGCGGTGTGTCAACCACCACTACGACTCCACGAAGCTCACGACGGCTTGAGACGGTCCACTCCTGTGGTGCCCCTCTGACAGCGACATATGACTCCGAGAGATCATCGTCTTCTCCAATCTTGAGGTGCGACACTCGGTAAGTCTACTTGATCAACGTTAGGTCTTCAGATCTGAAGTTGTAGAGCCGATCTTATTAATTTCTAATTAAATCCTCTCATCTTGATTGATCGAATCCAGAATCGATAGTTGCCAGAGTCTTTCGTGTCGAATGCGAATTCGAGTTCTTGCCAAGAATGGCACCAGCGGACTCGAGATCACCAATTGGATATGGCAGGGTCGTGTCTGACACTGTGGGGTTGGGACTTCGCTCCAGATCAAATCAAAATACCTAGGTAACATTCCATTTCTCTAATGTCGAAGTTTTGCAATATTTCGATTCTAGTTTGATGGGGTCGGGCGTGGAGTGCAGACCTGTGTGTGACATATGTGTATCTTGTTCGTGTCCATTATAGGGGTCGTGTCTCATTTAATCCTTGCCAGTACTGGGTGGACAGTCTCACGAGTAGCGGTTACGTAGGTAAAGTTGTTTCACATTTGGACAAGGTGTGGGGTTGATTAGATTGTGTTGGTCGTGTCCATGGTTGGTGTCGTGGGAGGAAGAACGATTACAGCTTGCATAATATTTGATTTTGTATTTGATTATAATAATCCAATACTGATTCCTGTATTATCTCTCTCTTCTGTAAATATTTGAATCTGGGCTCATAGCCGTTGAGTGAGGGCTTTGTTGTTGGTTTGAATAAGCAGGTACGGGTTATCTTGGTTTCATATCATTGTATGTATATATATTTTCCTGGGTTTTGTTTTGGAGTAGCTGTTTCATTCGAAAATTAGGGTTCTGTTATAATCTTTTGCTGGTGGATGACCATATTAGTATAGTTAGAGTTGGCTTTGCAGGTTGGTATATTTGGTTATATAGAACTTTTGAGTATTTTTGCATGTGGTCGATTGGTTAGTTGCTGCTGGGTTATAAATATTGCAAGCATGTTGGGTTGAAGTTTAGTTTGTGAGGTGACCTAGTGTTGGTATGGGTACAATGGTTGAGTTTGCCTCTGAATCTTGGTTTTGTGTTTTTGTTTGTTAAGCTTTTGGTTTTAGATTGCTAGACTGGGTTGCATAATATTCTTGCTGGGTTGGTGGTACATTTTCTGTATAGTTGGTTATAGGTATATTAATGGGGCAGTGGCTTGGCCAAGAGTGGTATAGTTAAGTTGGTTATTGCAGGTTGGCATGATTAATATAATCCTTTGGTTTGTAAATTTGAATTCGTCTAAGTAAGGAAGCTAATCGGGTTGTCTTCAAATCATACAAATGGCATATGTGGGTGCTTAGTTCCAGTATGCTATGAACCTCTTTCATTTCAAAAGTTGGGTAACTTATTCTATTATTCAAAACTGGATATTTAGCTTAGAATAATGCTAGGCTAGCTAATATTAAGCAAATTATGTCCCAACCATTTTCTTTGAATTACCTTTTACTATTTACTTTAAAAACAGTTAGTATTTTCATGAGTGGACTAATAATTATAAGATGTTGCTAAGCCTTACTTACTTAGCTAATTTCTGGAAATAGATAAATGGATGCATAGTTAACTTAGATTAGAAATAAATAGTATGCTAATTAGTGGGAATTATTAGTTGGCAAATAGTTAAATTAGTTAATTGCTATTATTTAGAATCTAATCAACTTGTACTAAAAATCAGGAGGACATCCAGCTCCATTGATTACTCGTACTTTTTCGGAGCAAGGCAAGTATATTCTATGGTCTTGTGCATTTTTATTTATATCTTGTACTTCTCTTGATGACACAATGTGACACGATATCTTGTACTCTTTCATGTTCTTGAACTTACTTGTAGTCGGGGAGGAGAAATACCCTAGCTATGTGACCAAACCCATGTTATGATATTCATGAAGATAGCTTAGGCCTCACATCGTGCACGCGGGTCATAAGCCGTACCGATATTCATGTACTCATGTACTTATTCATGTACTTACCCTAGCCGGTCACATAGGTTAGCTGTATTTCAAATATTGTACACATGTCATGTCTTGTACTTCAGGTTCATGGTTTACATTTTTGTACTTTATTTCCTGTACTTACATTCATGTACTTTCATGTTCTTTTTATGTACTTTATATTTCATGTTCTTCTGTACTCATTTATCATGATGTTCTTGTTCATTACCTAGAATTGTACTTTGCTCCGCTCCTGACTGGATATGTTGCAGGTGTACTTGTAGGGTATCATTATACCTTATGGGCCAGAGCCCGGGATCTTAGTTGAGCAGGATGGAGCCATGACTTAACTAGAGGTTTCAGGTTTAGATTGTTTTAGCTCTTCTTACAGATATTGTATATTTTGAGTTCATAGGGTATTTTTATTCCTGTTGTCTCTAGTACTTTTATGTTATTATGATTGGTGGATTATGGTGATCTTTCTGGAATCGTTTATAGATGTTGTGATTTGTACTTATTCATATTGATTTGTTAGTTTTCCTAGCTTGGTACAGCTTACTACGTTGAGTCTTCCAACATAGGTTGGGCGTGTCCGACTCGTGTCCGATTATTCGGGAGCGGGTCATGACAAGCCGAACTATTTCATCAAGGTAGATCTGAGCAAGATGAATGACGCTCTAAGTGACTTTAAGGGCAATGAAGTGTGCTGACTTGGTTAACTGATCGACGATAACCCAGACGACATCGTTCCCCATGGCGTCTTTGGCAGGCCAACAACAAAGTCCATAGTGATGTGTGTAAAAGCATGGAATTTCAGGAACAGAAATCCTATACGCCTAACACTACATGCGCCAGGAAGCTCAGATGAAGTACTTGGCACAGCAAACAACAAAAGCATAGACATTAAAAAGAGATTTTTATTTCATATAAAAGTCTATTACATGTCTAAAAAAGACTGTACAAAGGAGAACTTTTACAACCCTAAGTCTACACCCAGGCACAGCAATCGCTATGCTCTCTCAAACAGGCACATCTCTTCGGCGTCTCAGTCAGGCGCATCTCTTCGGTGTCTCAGTCAGGCGCATCTCTTCGGCGTCTCAGTCAGGCGCATCTCTTCAAGAGTCTCAGTTATGTGCATCATGAAGTCTCAGCGTATGCGCCTTACTTCGACCCGATCAAGTGCTTCGACTAATAAAGCATTTATTGAGCAGAATGAGGGCGGGCAATCAATCCCCTAGCTGAAAGAGGAGAGCACCGCAATCGATCCGCGGCAAAAGGAGGCTTTCAACACAACCAGAATGGGCAACACCCACTCTGACAGAAGAAAGAGCCTCCAAAATCGGGAGCACCGCAATTTCGATCTACGGCTCTTCCAGCATAACGGAGACGAGGCTCGAACATCCCGATCTTTGGATGCAACAAGCACCTTCCGCCTGCCTCAGAAGCCCTCGACCCCGACTTTTGGATGTAACAGTCACCTTCACGAGTGCATAAATGAAGACAAGTCATCGCATTTTTACCCTCGGGAGCATCTCGTCAACAGAATGTGCTCGAGCAAACAAGTTCATTCGGGAGGACGTAAGAGAACGAGAAGCAAACTCTCTCCATGCCACTATTTATAGGCCGGGCAAATCAAACCCATGCGCCAAGTGGCGGGCTCTCCGAATCCCGTGCAATAAATTTGCATTAATGGTGATGAATCTGACGCTTCGAATTCTGCCAAGTCAAAAATAGCTATTTAAAGTACTCGAAGAACATAACAGTCAGACCAATAAAGACGTGTCATGCAAACGGATGCGCCGGTCGGACCGCGCATCAAATAGACGCGCCCATCGGCACCAAGCACCTCATAAGGGTGCGCCCCACGCACCCCCATGCGCCTAGTGGAACGCAGATTGACGCGTCTACTCAACAATCCATCACCCGTCAAAAAACATTAAATGCTGAAAACTGACACGACAGCAGCCAGTCCCCGAGGATTAAACAGTTGACAGCTTTTTCAGAAAACGAAGCGACGCTGACATCAGCATCATCTTACTTTCCTCCGGCGGCCGCGAGCCACTTGGCCACCCAATCATTTCGTATGCGCCTCCGCGGCCATGCGTCCAAATCTTTGCATACGCCTCAAAAGCCATGTGCCTCAGACTTTTCTCTGATCCCTAAAGACAGAAGTCAAGTCACTACTAAAGCCCCACATGCGCCTCAAAAGCTGTGCACCCAGACTGGTTCGTGACTCCTAAAGGTTTCAAGCCAAAGTCTCCTCATGCATCCAATCCCAGCGCATCCTATCAGATCACTCTCCACCAAATCCAAGATCTTTGAGCCATGGACCTACGACACGTGTCCTTTGACTTGATTCAGCCTATGAAGGGGTGCTAATCACCCAAGATCTCAGCAACTGAAAGATCCTCTCCATTGCTATGTGTTAGCTTGGCCGCGGCCCACAAAGGCAACGGAAAGGGTTCAACTCCTCAGAGCGCATCGTCCGTGCGCCTCCATCAGTAATCACCATGTAGCATCCCCACAAACTGGCGCATCCTACTTATGTGCGCATGAACAGCCAGCCTGTAAGCTATAAATAGAGGGATTATTTCCTTCTTCCATATACACGAACACACAGTGAGACATACCGTCAGACAGAGACCTACACACAGTATGAGAGGCAGATACAGACACTCAACGTCTTCTTCCTCTCCGCAAGCTCCAGCACCCAGAGCAACTCAGACCTTCAGAGAACCGAGAACCGTCGTCAGATCGTCAACGGAGTCAACGCATTACCACTCGCTCCATCGGCACAAAGGACCCAGATAAACAAAAGTGTTTTTCTAGGAATACATCTAAGTCCTACATTGTGACACTGTTCTATTTGTATTGAAATTGTATCAAAAGATTTTAATGGCAAACAAGCTGGCGACTGTGCTGGGGACTTCTTTCTCCTCCACCGAGAAAGCTGTGTCGCAATCCGACGATGTGAAGGTGGGCTCCTCCCACAAGATGCTGGTCGTACGCCTCAATCAACAGACGTATGAGGAGTTCATCTCTGAAGGCAACGCAAGTCCTTCGAAGCGGCTGCCAAAGCCGAAGAAGACTCGCCAAGTCTGGGTACGCAAGGTCGAGGCCCCTGGCACCACCACTGAAGGGGATACGCCGATGCAGTCCACCCTTCTCGCTGACGACCTCAGCAGCCAGGATACGTCCACCGGTGTAGCGCATCTCTCGGGAAAGCATGGTGCTGACCAAATTCCCCAGCCATCTCCTTCTCAGACAAGAAAGATGCGCCGACGGAGCAAGGGCGCAGCTAACGCCCTGCGCATCACCTCTGATGCGCCACAGAAGGCCTCTGTCTTTGACAGACTCATTCGCTGTTGTGGCAAGGAGAATTTGGACTCTGAGTATTATGTACCCCAGTGGGCTGGTACGAAGAAGTCCAAGGCAGCACGGGCCATGCGCCACAAACGTGCTATGCCGGCAGCAAACCAGAAGCATACGCTCACAATCATGCGCGCTGCTGATGGTAAGCTGTATAAGGTCAACTCGGGTGCTTTTGCGCCAGAAATGAGCCGACCTTCAAAGTCCTTGCCTCACTTGGGCGTATCTGTTGCGTTCGCAACCAAGTCGAGCAAGGCAAACCCTGTGGTCTTGAACTCCCGCACCTCCACTGGTTGTGCGTTTGAGGTTCGTTCAAGTTACTGTAAATGTTGTTTCCCCACTACTGATCTGAGCGCATGTTTTACGTTGGATCAGGGGGCGCAGCATTCACCTGACCACCCCGGCGCTTGGCCTAGCCATACGCCTGATGGGGGTACGGAGGTAGCACTCTCCTCCAATGATTTACGTAATGTGATCAGTCACAAGCGCCGATCAGGAGAGTCGACTGACAAGAACAATACGCCTTTTGCAGGGCACACCTGTGCTGTAGTCACCATCAACTGCTGTTGTAAAACAGAGGTCCCACCAAGGCAGTCGGTGTTCCAGCGGCTGCAATCATCAACACCTCTCCGACGTCGCCTCGGAAAGAAGGTGTCAATTGAAGAGGAACCAAAACTAATTGTTGCTTCATGCAACGTAATCACTAACTCCTCATCAATCCGAAAGGCGACTGGTAATTCCTCGTCCTCATCCAAAAGCTAGCCGAGGAAAACTAAGACGACTGTCCCATCCTCTGGGGTATTTGAAGGCACTCGGGGGAGAAAGAAGATCTTGGAGGAAGCTGGGGGTAGTCAAACCCTGCCTCCTTCTGAAGGCGAAGACGTCCTCCAGAACATAGCTGGGGGTAGCCAAGTCCTTGTTGATCGTCCTCCAGAAGGTGAAGACGTCCTCCAGAACATTGCTGGGGGTAGCCAAGTCCTTGCTGATCGTCCTCCTGAAGATGAAGACGTCCTCCAGAGCACAGATGAGGGTAGCCAAGTGTAGGCCTCAAAAATGAAGTCACGCTGAGTTGATCAGAACAAGTCACGCAGAGTGATCCGAGAAGCAGCACAAAAGATACGCTAAGTTCTGCCTGGCCATCTCCTTTAGAAGTCACGCAGAGACAGCTCAGCCATACGTCAGAATCATAATGACTGACAACACAACAGTCGAGAAACGTCTCCTCGTATGCCACGTATGCACAGAACTCGAGAGATCACAGCCGTCTTTTGCAATCTTCCTTAGCAAGACTCACTCTTCACCAAGTTGGCGTGACTTTGGGTCTTATCTTCATTTAATGCGGCTGACAATATAATCAATGTCAGAGATTTTGTGTCAGACAAAGCGTGCCAAATCAAGACAGCTGGCGGTTTGCGTGGATTCTGAACCTTCTCCTTCCTCAAAACATTGTGTGACTTTTGAGTTATTCTTCTCAAAGCCTGCGTGAATTCTGAAGTTTTCTTCTTCAAAGCTTGTATGGATTTCGCCTTCAACGAGTCTGCGTCAACGAATCTGCGTGGATTTTTGTCTTCAGCAAGTCAGCGTGGATTTCATTTCAACTGGAGTACGTGGCAGCCATGCCACCGATCTCTCTCTCGCGTGCCCAGTAACTTGCACACGACCCATGCACTGATGCCATGTGTCCAACAGTTACGGGCCACGTCCAGTAACTACTCACTAACCCTGCGTGTATTTAGAGTCTGCGTGACTTTTCAAGTGCACCAGTGGTGAGGTAGTTATCTTTTCAGTTATTATTTTTGACTCTATAAATAGAGTTCTTTTTCTCATTCATTGTACAGATACATTGATATCTACTGTCAAAATTTTGAGAGCTTTTCTTCTTCGCATAGTCCAAGGGATAAAGCGATCGTCTTCTAGATCGGATTCCTACAGTTGTAATTTTCCCAGAAACACAACAAATAAAGAGAATTTCTTTATAGAAAACAAATTGGCGACTCTGCTGGGGAAAACCATCTCCTCTTCTGAGATGGTAACAACTCAATGCGACACTTCGTCAATCGGCTCGACGAAGAAGGTGATGACGATCAAATTCGATCAACTCGCCTATGAAGAAATGCAGCGGGCTAAGGGTGGCAAGCCCATTCCAGCCTCCATCATCACTGCCAAGTCGAAGGGACACTTTGTCTATGTCCCTAAGAATCAGTTGGCAGTCAATGGTGAAGTCTCTGCCACAGTGTCTACTCCTAACACTGGCAAGAACTCTACTGCAAGCACGCACACTCTTGTGCGCTCAAAGATGACAGTAACTAAAAGTCACGCTGACAGTACTGGCTCCTTAGCCGAATCTGTTCCAGCGTGCAAATTCAACTCTAAAAGTCACGCTGACAGTACTGGCTCCTTAGCCGAATCTGTTCCAGCGTGCAAATTCAACTCTAAAAGTCACGCTGATAGTACTGGCTCCTTAGCCAAATCTATTCCAGTGTGCAATCCCATATTCAAAAGTTACGCTGACAGTACTGGCTCCTTAGCCAAATCTGTTCCAGCGTATAATTCTAAAATCAAAAGTCACGCTAACAGCTCTGGTTCTTTAGCCAAATCTGTTTCAGCGTGTATTTCATCAGAGAAGAATAGCTCCTTAGTTATCTCTTCTTCTTCACCGAGTTCTATTAGAACTGGGGGTGGTCTTCCACACAAAGTCCCTTCGAAAAGGAATAACTCTTTAGTTGTTTCTTCTGCTCCTGTAGTTTTTACTTCAGGAACAGCTTTTACTGATACTTTTGTTAGTCAAAGGAAAGGAGATGGTCTTTTGACTACTCTTCCTTCTGGACATTCTATGTCTCAAAATCTGAATGAGTCTAAGAAGAAACATTCCTTAATGTCTTCTTCTTTGATTTCTTCAAATTGGGCACAGAATTTGTCCATTAAAGAGGGTCTGTTACCAACTCCTAATCAAGGGAGTGGTTTAACTCTTCCTTCTTTGCAAATATCCAGATCAATGGAAGAAAAACTCCATGTGTTACCTTCCACTGATTTAAGAACAAAACTCAGCACTTCTGGTGTTAAGAAAATATACCAATTGGATATAAAGATAAAAGATCCAGATGCAGAGTATGCAAGAAATTATGTGGCTCACATTAATCACTCTTTGTATAATCAAGAGCCATCAAGACCCAAGAACAGGAAGTATACTCCTCAATCTTCACAAACAGATTTACGGGAATATCTTCAACAGAAGAGAAGGAGTAATTCTATATCAAAGGAACATGCTGAATGTGACTTCTATCCAAGAGTCATAATTCAGTGCAGATGTCAATCAACAGTTCAAGACCATGGTGATCATGAATGTGACTTCCAGCCAAGAGTCACAATGCAATGCAGATGTCAAAATAAACGACAGTCTGTCTTCAATAGGATTCAGTATGAACCTATGCCTGATGAAGATGAGCCTTTGTTTGCCTCTGTCAACATGACTTCTCGGGACACCGGGGGTAGAGTTGATAGTCCAGATGGAGTATATAGAAACACCAGAGCAAGAGTCCTGGCTTTTAGTCAAAGAAATTTCATCCCTGAAATTGATTCTGAATTTTTTGGAGAATCTAACTTTCCACCTCTTCCTACTGGGGGTAATTCTCCTATAGTTGACTTTGATACACGAAGCAATGATTCAGAGTATACAACATCCACTAGTTCATCAATAATCCCTCATACAGTCACGACTTACATGGTTGATGGGAATACTGATGAACCTTCTTCTTCCTTGACTCCTCAAGATCAAAGAATTGCTTCTTTGGAACAGCAAATAAAGTCTATGACTGTCACAATGAAGTCGATGTATGAACTCATGACAGCTCAGTTGCAAAATCGACAGACTGTATCAGATGCCATACCAGTTGATACTGATATAAGTCCAGTACAAGTTCCTCCAGCAGTACAATCCAATACTCCTGGACCAGCTCAACCAAATTCTAGTCTCTCTGGAGCTGGGGGTAGTGCTTACAATGTTGTTCCTCCTCCCAACTATTCTCTACAAGCCACAACTCCACAATCTTCGGGAGTTGTCTCTGAAGAATTGAAGAATCTCAAAACTCAATTCGAGGTATTCAAACAGAAGGATGGTTTACAAAGGTTAGGCATCAAGCAGCCTTATCCGATAGAATGGAAGCAACTATCATATCCTCCTAAATACAAGCCTCCTACTATCTCATTCTATGATGGAACCACTTCTCCAAGTCAGTTTATCAATCACTTTGAAGTGATGACTGATCAACTACAACCAAGTGATGCCCTCCTTACTCGGGTATTTATTGGATGTCTCAAGGGAACAGCTTATGAATGGTATAGAAGTCTCCCAGATGGGAGTATTACTTCATTTGCTGGTTTCAAACAGATGTTTCTTGAAAGGTTCTATGAAGGGCTTAATGACATGACTATGTCTGCTCTTATTAGAATCAAGCAGAAAAATAATGAATCTACAGAGGAATACATTGAACGGTTTCGAAGAGAAGCTCTGAAGATGCCTCTTGGAACTCCTGATGCTGTCACTATTGACACGTGCAAATCACACTTGTTGCCAATCATCAGTATGTGGACAGGGTCTACTCAATTTCAAGATTGGCCTTCCTTTATAGTCAGTGCCAAAGCTGCAGAAATCAGTGCTGAAACCTTCAAAGGTTTAGGAGTGCAGATGACTCCTAAAGAAACAGGACAAGGTGCTAACAATAAAAATAATGCTCGCAAAGGAAAAGAAACTCTTGAAGTTAATCTTCAGAGCAAAGATGCATCAAATGTTCAAACTCCTACCTCTACAACTCAACAATCAAGAACACCTCGCCCCAGAGAAGAATATTCTTTTGATGACGACGATGTCCTTGGTATCTTTGAATGTCTGCTGAAAGGTAATAAAATACAATTACCAGAGATCAAGAAACCTGATGAAGCTGGTAAGACAGATCATCCTAAATACTGTCCATATCACAGAATGCTGGGTCATACAATTCGTACATGTTATGTATTGAAAGGAAAGATCCAAGAAATGATTAAATCTGGAGTTATCTTTCTTACTCCAAAAGAGAAAACCGTCACCTCCAACGTCGTCTCTATGCAATTTGAAAATTTCCCTCCTCAACTCCTTGAAAGTGGGATTGTTCCTATTTCCAAGGCAACTCTTGACATAGTGAATATTCCTCCTCCACAGTCTGAAGGATTAGTGCCAATCACTTTGGAAACAGGGGAAATCATGTAGATCCATCCTGATCTAGTGGCAGATTTTAAATCGCCTTCTCCTCAAAAGATTTCTTCTCAAAAATCCAAGAAGGCTGGAAAGATCAAGTCATGTCATATGACTTCTCTTGGGTCTACCTCTGACGCAGAGTCAAAAGATAAAGAAGAAGCACTTGTTAGTGCTATTCGAACGGGGAAACCTTACCTAAAGAATTATTCTAAAAATCCTGAAGATCCTACTGATATCCCTTCAGATGCTAAAGATGTTCCTAACGTTCCTCCTGAAGAAGAATCATCTACTGAACCTGTTCCTCCCAAGCCTACGGCTCTGGAGAAAGGCAAACAACAGGCTCGGTTTGATAAGCCAATCAAGAAGTCTTCTCCTCTTGGACTTCAGAAGCCTTACAACTTCGACATTTTGGCTCAACTTGCTAATACTCCAGCTAAAATGTCCCTTTTTGAACTTCTACGTCTTTCCAAAGAGACTCGGGAGACGTTAAGTGAAGCACTTCTACAAGCTGACTCATGTCTTGCACAATTGAAGAAGCCGGATGCGGAACCTGCCACTTGCTTACATTGCAATAGTGTACTGGAGATTATCCCAAATATCACCTTTACACAAGATGACATGTTACTGGAGGATAATCGACATGACCGACCTCTCTACTACACTGGTTATATTGATACGATGAAGATAGATCGTATCCTCATTGACCCAGGGTCTGCTATAAGCATAATGCCAAAGAGTTTGTTGGATGAACTAAAAATTCCTCTTCACAAGCTCTCCAAGACGGTTACTACTATCTTGGGATTCAATCAAAGCCGAAGTGAGCCTTTGGGAAAGATTCATCTGAAGCTTCAGATAGGCGATTTCAGATCTAAAGTCACTTTCTATGTGATCGAGATCACGGGATCCTATAATCTTCTTCTGGGGAGGCCCTTTCTTTATGAAAATAATGTGGTGCCCTCTACTCTTCATCAATGTTTTAAATACATTGATAACAATAGAAGAGTACAAAAAGAAGTTGCTGATATAAATCCCTTCCATGGGGTTGAAGCTTATTTCAACGATTCCCGAATGTACAAAGAAGAGTATACAAGGATCATACAAGCTATGGAGAAAGAAGATGCACAAAGTGAGACTTTAATAATCCCTGTTAAAAGTCGAACTACTCAGCAACCATCTCCTAAACCCTCTGGAAAAAATTCTTTCATCATTCCAGTGAGTGGACGGATCTCTCCGTTACCTCAGTCATCTACTCAAAATACACTGATCATTCCTGTCAGTGGGCGTACTACAGTTCCTGTACCTTCACAAGATACTCTGCTAATTCCAGTTGGAGGGCGGACTACTCTTCCTACTCAAACTTCAAGGGAGCTCACCTCTTCTGAGCCATTTGTTATCGATCTTAATCGAAACAAAGCTTCTTCTTCTTCTCCCCCTTTAGTCATTGACTTGGCTAAAATCTCTAAGGCTCACCCTTCTCCCAATATAAATATTGCTGCTTTTACATTTAATGAAAAGTCTCCACCTTTGCAGTACGTTGATGGGTGTAATTATGTTCATAGTTATTTACATCTGTTAGATGACTTGAACACAATAACCATAGGAGTTGTACAGACTGTTCATACAGATGTATCTCTAGAACCTGTACAATCTTCATACTTTCTAGTTCCCAGCAGAAAGCCAGGAGACATTCCAATATTCTTCTACAAAGGGCCTCAAAATCCTTCTGATCTTGAAGATGATGACAAAAATGATGATACTGGAAGATTACAACTACGTCGTTATAGTCAGCAATCTAGAGACATCATCAAAAATATGGGCTATGACTTCAGGACAGGCCTCAATAATGGAAAAGGAAGAAAAATACCTGTCCGGATTCCTCCTTTGAAATATGGAAGAACGAAATACGGATTGGGCTATATTACTCATACTCCTTTCATCAATATTATCCATGAAGATCCTGAATCTGACGAAGATAAGAGATCTAATTCTTCTAGTACTACTTCTTGGGATTCCGATACAAGTATCGGGGACTTCTACTGCAACATTCTGTCTTCCAATATGGTTTCTATTGTCTGTTTTGAAAAATGATTCATACTTGACGGCTTATCCGTTCATCTGACGGTTCATCCGTTCATCTGACGGTTCATCCGTTCATTAATGCCTGACGGTTCATCCGTTCATCCATCCGACGGTTCGCCCGTTCATTATAATCTGACGGTTAACCCGTTCATTCATCTAGTCTTTTGATTTCCGAGTCTAAAGATCATGAAAAATTGAGTTCAAAGATATTTTTATGTCTGAATTCTATTTTTTCCAATCAGTATTAAACCAAGATCATTTCTGGTTTAATATCATTTGATAGAATTACAAAGTTCGTTTGTATATTCTATTCTACTGAAATATGTCATGTAACATTTACCTCTGAACATATTTTCTATGAATCTATCATTATCAAAACAGCAAAACCAAAAGTCAGATCAAGAACTTTCATTTGTTGTCATTTCATAATCAAAACATGGAATACAAGTGAAAGTGAAAATAAAAAAAGGGGGGGAATCCTACTTGCTCAGTATGACATGCACTATATTCCTCAGAAATCAGTCAAAGGACAAGCTTTAGCTGATTTTCAAGCTGCTCACTCAATTCCAGAAAATTCAAAACTCTATGATGAAATCCCAGATGAAGTCCTAGATTCAAATCAAATTGCTGAAGAAGATCCTACTTGGCGTCTATTCTTTGATGGAGCATCAAGAATTGGTCCTAATGGCAATATTGTCGCTGGAGTTGGAATTATTCTTGTATCGCCAGAAGATCTTGCCATCCAAAGAGCTTATTCTCTTGATCAGCCGTGTTCAAACAATGTAGCTGAGTACAACGCATTACTTATTGGTCTTCAACTCGCTAAACATCTGAATATTAAACATTTGGAGGCGTATGGAGACTCTAAACTTATTGTCAATCAGATCAGAGGTACTTATGAAGTTCGCCATCAAGATCTGGTTCCTTATCATAGAGCGACCATATCTATGGCCTCATTATTTAAGGAATTCTTCATTGAACATGTTAGGCGAGCATGTAACACAGAAGCTGATGCCCTTGCTAATCTTGCAGCGGTGCTGGCTATCCCAATCAGACGGCAATAAATGATTGTTGTTCGTAATCGAGAATTATTTCATCTTGACAATAACCTGACTCTAAGACTTCCAGTTGACATTGAAGAATCAACATCTCATGACGTCAACACAACAAGAGGATTTGGATTCAGTCATAAATCGATATCATCTTCATCCGATTCTAGCATGGAATTCATCTTCAGTAACTCGACTGAGGATCAGAATACGGATAAAGATTGGAGACTTTCTTTCTTAGATCTCGTATTATATGATATTCTTCCGGATGATCCAAGTGAGGCAGCATCTATCAGACGACGATCACTCAGATTCTATTACAATCATACAACAAAGACCTTATATCGTCGAGCTTATGATGGTTTACTCCTTCGGTGCATTGCTGGTGATGAAGCCCAACAAGTTATTCGTGAAGCACATGATGGAATTTGTGGAGCGCATCAACCTGGGCCAAAACTTCAAGACCGTATTCGACGGATAGGTTATTATTGGCCAACTATGGTATCAGATGCCATTGAATATGCAAGAAAATGTAAAGCTTGCCAAATCCATGCAGATTTTATACATCAACCTTCGGAATTTCTACATCCGACGGCAGCATCATGGCCCTTCGAAGCTTGGGGCATGGACATTGTCGGCCCGATTAATCCACCGTCATCTAAAGGTCATCGGTTCATTCTCGCAATAACTGATTACTTCTCCAAATGGGCCGAAGCCATTCCTTTATCTGAAGTTAAGACGTCTAATGTCATCAGCTTTATTAAGCACCACGTCATCTACAGATTTGATGTTCCTCGACGCATTGTTCATGATAACGGACCACAGTTCGTCAGCCAGAAATTTACTCGATTCTGTGACGATCACCGGATCAATAATGTTGCTTCTACCGCATATAATCCAGCAGCTAACGGATTAGCAGAAGCTTTCAACAAGACTATCATCAAACTCCTAAAGAAGTTTGTCTCCACTAACAAACGTAATTGGAGTGACAAGCTCGGGGAATGCTTGTGGGCTTATCGCACTACAGTCCGTAATGATACTAAGTGTACACCTTTCTCTCTGGTGTATGGATCTGAGGCTGTTCTCCCATTAGAGATTCAAATTCCTTCTTTAAGGATAGCAATCGCTAATGAACTTACCTCAGAAAATAATGATTGTCTTCGACTTCAAGAATTGGAGGCTCTGGATGAAAAGCGGTTATCTGCTCAACAGAATATTAAATTCTATCAAGCTAGAATTTCAAGGGCTTTTAACAAGAAAGTCAGAATTTGAACATTTCAGAAAGGAGAACTTGTGCTTACTGTCAGACGCCCGATGACTATGACACACATGAGTAAGGGCAAGTTTGATGCAAAATGGGAAGGTCCATTCATTGTCAATAAGATCTTTTCTAATGGGGCTTATCAACTCACTACTTTAGATGGTAAAGCCACTATGATGCCCATCAACGGCAAATTCTTGAAGAAGTACTACGTTTAATATTTCTATCAAGATTGTCCTTCCATCATTCTCCAGCTGTTTCATTGTTCTTTCCGAAGAATCATTCTGATATCTATTATCCCCAGTGGAGATAGGTATTCTACTTTGTATCATTTTCTCAACAAATTTGATATCCAGACAATCATGTCCATATTACCTCTGAATTTTCTATCTCAATATCATATTTATGAAAATGATATTTAGTCTTTCTGATTTCTGAGTCAAAAGATCAATGAATAAAGGCAAAAATATAAAGTGGGAAGGATATATCGTAAACAAGGTTTCTTTAAATGGAGTTTATTTGAGACAAATTCTTCAAGAAAAAGAGTACATCATCATGGAAGATCACTGTAATCCCTTTCATATTTGGGACGAGGACCACATACATAATCAGCAAAAGAATTGAGTACATCTTTTCCTGACCGTACCAAGAATTGACAGGCAGCCAGCCTCATTGCTTCTTCTTCTTCAGTTTCTCCTGGTTCGACCAGGAAGTCCAGGATATCTTTCGGCGGCTTGGGAGTAGACGAGCTTTTGCCCATTTCCTTCTTCTGCAGAGGTGGATGTTCTTTAACACCTTCAGTAGCTTCGGGGGGAACTTCAGCCTTCTTTATATTCTCTTCAGAAGACATTGTGGATAAAATGCAATACTTCTACTCAAATATATGCTCTATTTATAGGCATATGGTTACAAGGATCGAAGGGACGTATTCTTTCCCGATATTCAGTTCATCCATTCATTTCTCACATTCATCCGACGTTTCACATGTTCATTAATACTTGACGGTTCGTCCGTTCATTTATTACATTCACTCGACAGTTCATCTGTTCTTCATTTCCTAACGGTTCGTCCGTTCATAATCTTCTATCAATTCATTAAGTGGGGATTCGTTATTGATCACGTTTTCATAACCTCTGAATCAATTCTGAATCTACTTACTCATTTGTCATGTTTTGACCTCTGCATAGAAATCAATCTATTTTCTTTCGAATTCCTATATATTATCACGTCCATAATACCTCTGATAATATCATATACTCTAAAACAGAAAAGATGATTTTATTATCTATCATGTCCACAATTCATCCACAAATACAAATCATTGAGCATAGAAGAATTGTCATTTCCATTCTCATTTCACCACAAAAAAGTCTATTACATTTTCTTAGACTTTCTTACAAATCATAATGGAAATCTATTACAAATCTTGGATTTTCATTCTACACCACAACAATAACCTAATAGAGATCTATCTTCTTCTTTGGATCTTCTCCGTCGGACCTTCTTCGTCAGGTTCGTTGTTGGTGGCAATTCCTGACTGTCTGGGTCCCAGTCACGACCAGATCAGCAGGAATCAAACTCTGGTCTTCTCTCTCAGACTAGAGGAGAACCACAGAGTATGGCAGCCCGAAGTCGTGGTGCTGCCAATACAATTGGTGGATTGGGGGTAACCTCTCAAGGAAGACAGGAATGTATCCAACCTTGGGATACAATTCCTAGTTCTCCCATAAAAGGAGCTCTACTACCTAATTTCTCGGTAGTAGAGTTAACTCCACCATCCAACTCTCGTGTATAAAGGCTCTTCCTACCATCTAAGGAAGACCCTTCTATCTCACGAAGAGTTCTGAGTTGTCTGATTTACGCGTCAAAAGCGTATGAGCTCCCTGATGTAGATGTCAGCAGGATATTCTTCACAGCATCAACATCCCCAATGCCAGTTCTGAAGAAAATTTTCAGCCAAGTTTCTGCAGAAAGATCAACAGAAATCATTCAGTATGCATCTATCAAACAGAGACAGGCGTGTATTGTTCAAATCAGAAACAGAAAAAAACAGAAAGCTTATCTTCAACAGTAAAAATAAGTACACAGACTTACCTTCAAATTTGGTGCTAAGGATCGGAAAACTTATGTCTGGTAGCGTGCACAGAGATCTGACATCAGACAACATGACTTTCCTATTTTCTTCTCACAGAAAATTCATTTCTCAGAAGAGAGGAAGAAGAATGGGAAAATGAGTTTGCGTGGAGTTCATCTATCTATTTAAAGGGTCAAGTGCAGGTCTATTCTCGGAAAAAAATCCGCATAAATAGCGCTCGTAAATTGTGGAATGAGTGTCACGTATACTTCGGGAGACAGTGCAACATTGGAAACAGTCAAAGGCACGCAGATCAAACACAAAAAGTTGTACTTTATTCTTTAAACAGGCACTGATGGCCTTACAAAAAGACAAAACAGAAAAGTGCAAACAAAAGCGTAGAAAGTTACACTCTATTTTCCAGAACGGCTAAGTTTGATGCCTAACTCCTCTACGCTCTTAACTCCCAGGCGATACAACAGAGTCTCGAGCATTTCACGCTTCTCCATAAGGCTCCGCCCATCAGAACAAGACGAGCCATACAATCCAAAGTAGCTCAAGAGATTCTTGGCTAACTGCGTGGAGTCGTCCTTGAGCTCGATGACGACAGGTTCGGGTTCTTTGCCCCCAAAAGTGGGGTCACCATGGGAACAAAAGCCCAACTTTCGTGCTTCCTCTTCGGCTGCTTCTTTTGGGGTCATATTTTCGAGAGATGAATGTCAAGACTGAGAATCTCTTCCTGTTTATATAACAGATCTCGTCGACAGTTCATATTCCACCATAAATTGGAGGCAATCAGTCTCGGAGAACGAAGAGTCATTATGACATTTAATAAGTTCATTTGGATATTTTTAAAGAACTTCGAAGTCTTTTCGACTTTCGAAAAATTTTGGAGCCATCTCAGCGTGACTGAACTCATTTCATCATCTCTATTTCAAAGTATTTCGAAAATATTTTATCATTTTTCGAAAACTTTGAAGGAGGTTTTGTAGGCCTCAAAAATGAAGTCACGCTGAGTTGATCAGAACAAGTCACGCAGAGTGATCCGAGAAGCAGCACAAAAGATACGTTAAGTTCTGCCTGGCCATCTCCTTTAGAAGTCACGCAGAGACAGCTCAGCCATACGTCAGAATCATAATGACTGACAACACAACAGTCGAAAAAACGTCTCCTCGTATGCCACGTATGCACAGAACTCGAGAGATCACAGCCGTCTTTTGCAATCTTCCTTAGCAAGACTCACTCTTCACCAAGTTGGCGTGACTTTGGGTCTTATCTTCATTTAATGCGGCTGACAATATAATCAATGTCAGAGATTTTGTGTCAGACAAAGCGTGCCAAATCAAGACAGCTGGCGGTTTGCGTGGATTCTGAACCTTCTCCTTCCTCAAAACATTGCGTGACTTTTGAGTTATTCTTCTCAAAGCCTGCGTGAATTCTGAAGTTTTCTTCTTCAAAGCTTGCGTGGATTTCGCCTTCAACGAGTCTGCGTCAACGAATCTGCGTGGATTTTTGCCTTCAGCAAGTCAGCGTGGATTTCATTTTAACTGGAGTACGTGGCAGCCATGCCACCGATCTCTCTCTCGCGTGCCCAGTAACTTGCACACGACCCATGCACTGATGCCATGTGTCCAACAGTTACGGGCCACGTCCAGTAACTACTCACTAACCCTGCGTGTATTTAGAGTCTGCGTGACTTTTCAAGTGCACCAGTGGTGAGGTAGTTATCTTTTTAGTTATTATTTTTGACTCTATAAATAAAGTTCTTTTTCTCATTCATTGTACAGATACATTGATATCTACTGTCAAAATTTTGAGAGCTTTTCTTCTTCGCATAGTCCAAGGGATAAAGCGATCGTCTTCTAGATCGGATTCCTACAGTTGTAATTTTCCCAGAAATACAACAAATAAAGAGAATTTCTTTATGAAAAACACCAAGTCCTTCCCGAAGGCGAAGATATCCCCCAGGACATAGCTGGGGGTAGCCAAGACGAAGCTCCAGGAGAGGCAACTCCTCTACAGGAGAGTGAGGCCGAAAGTGAAGTCTCAACCAATCCATCCACTTCCAGCCGTGTCATGACAGTATACATGACTGGGGGTGATGCCGAGCCAGATGCGCTGCCAGCAGACCTCGTCCAGTGCATGGATACCTTGGAGGGAGGACTCAAAACCCTCTCTGCCTCCATGCAAACACTGACTCAAGCAGTGTTTGAGATACGGTCAGCTTTGGCCAGAGCACCGTCTACCGGTCCTGACCCAGGGGCCAATGGAGAATCAAGTGTACCCCTTCAGCGGGTATCCTTGGATACAGATCACCGTGAAGCACCTCGGACGTCGGAGCCATCAAATGTTCAACTCCAGGCTGTACCACCTTTCTCGACTTCCAGCTCCACGGAAGACGTGGTGGAGGTGATCAGGGACTTGCGCGAACGCTTTGAGTCCAAGAACGGACAGGAGGAGCGCCAGAAGATGGGGATCCCACAACCATACCCCCTCGAATGGAACAAAGTGGTTTATCCTCATAAATATAAACTACAAACATTGACGCCATACGACGGAAAGGACTCTCCATGTCGCTTTCTGACGTACTTCTATTCTCAAATGGGACATCTTCCGAAGGAAGATGCACTACTCACCAGCATATTTGTCGGGGCACTGAAAGGAGTGGCTTACGACTGGTACTGCAGTCTCCCCGACAACTCCATATCTTCCTTCGACGACTTGACGCATCTCTTCCTCGATCGTTTCTATGAAGGAGGGAAGGACATTAAAATGGCGTCCCTCATAGAGATACGTCAGAAGGAGAAGGAAACAGTTCGAGCATTCATCGAACGGTTCTGACAAGCCTGCTTCAGACTGCCCCCAGGTATGCCAGAACATGCACTCCTCTCCTCCTGCAGCATGAACATGCTACCTGCGATCAAACTTTGGCTCAACTCCACTCCTCCTTCCGACTGGAGTTCCTTGATCATCGAGGCCGAAGCAGCAGAAAAGAAGGCGTCCAATGCTCGTCTTCTGGGATTCAGTTTCCCTGCCTTTGAGGACAAGGAAAAATGGCCCGCAGCCAACAACCATGGACGAGAGACGAAGGGAAAGCAGGCATTGACTGTCAATGCCTCCAAAGGTGCATCAGCACCTACTCAGAAGCCTCCACTTGCACCAAGGCCAAAGGATGTTTATTCTTTCAACGATGAAGACACCCTGCAACTCTTCGAGATATTGAAGCAGGATGACAAGATCAAGTTGCTGGACCCGAAGCGTCCCGACGAGGTTGAGAGAGTGGACAATCCGAGGTACTGTCACTACCATCGGTTTGTCGGACATCCAACTAAGGACTGCTATGTCCTCAAGAACTACATCCAGTGCATGATCAATGCGGATGTGATCTCCGTCGACTACGAGAAAAAAATGGTCTCGGCCAACCTGGTGTCACTCCAATTTGGCACCTTACCGCCAACCACAACACAAGATGGCGTCGCCCCCATCCCAAAGGCGACAATGGAGGTGGTCAATCTACCACCTACTCATGACAACGTGAGTGGACTCATCCCACTCACCACATCGCGGGGAGAGATCTTATGGGTTCACCCCGATCTCATCTTCGAGGTTATTCAACCGGAGGTATGCTCTGTCTCCAAAACCAAGGGCAGGAAGATCAAGTCTTGTCGCATGGTTTCTTCCTCCGCGAAAGAGGCTCTTCCTGTATAAACCCGTTCGCAGCTGAACGTTCAACCCGATGAAGCTGCCGTTGAGGTGGTGCCTCCCTGCACTGCCCCTGTTGTCGAAGATGGAGGTCCATCCAAGCCTCCATCAGCCAATAAACAGAAGCATGTAGAGGCCCGTTTCGACAGGCCTTTGTGAAAAGAGAATGCTTCGGGGCTAGCCAAGCCCTACAACTTCGACATACTGGCACAACTTGTCGGTACTCCTGCCCGTCTGTCTCTGTTTGAGCTTCTCCGTCTCTCCAAGGACACCCGTAAAGCTCTCTGTGAAGCCCTGAAGGATGCTGAATCCTTCATCAGTCAGGTCAAGCAGCCTGAGGATACCCCGACCATATGTGCACACTGCCATTGTGCGGATGAAGTTATCTCCAACATAACTTTCACCCAATAAGACATGTTGTTCAATCACAATCGACACAACAGGCCACTGTATTATACAGGGTATGTAGGTTCCGTCAAGGTAAAGCGAATTCAGATCGATCCAGGATCTTCCCTCAGCTTCATCCCGAATATGCTACTCTCAACACTGGGGATCCTAATGTACCGTCTTACGCCTTCCAACACTACAATCAGCGGCTTCAATGCTAGCAAAAGCGAGCTATTGGGCAAAATACGGCTGAAGTGTCCTATCGGTAACCTCCGAACCGAGGTGACTTGTTATGTCGTGGACGCTGACGTCAACTACAACCTCCTACTGGGTCGTCCGTGGCTACATGAGTACATGATGGTGCCATCTACACTCCACCAATGTATGAAGTATGTGTCCACCAACGACATCATCCGGACAGAATTCGCGGACATTGACCCTTTCAAGGGGGTCGAAGCCTACTTCACTGATTCTACCCTGTACAAGTCGTCTGACGAAGGGGAAGCCAATGATGCTGACGATGAAGCAGAAATGGCAGCAGAGCCGGACATGGAGCCAGAGATAATTTTCGACGCTCCTTTGAAGATTCGACTCAAAGGGAAATCGCCTCAGACGCTGCCTCCCATGACCATCAAGCTACCTGGAAAAGCACCAACTTCTCTAGGTAGAACACCTACTGAAGCTCCCTTGAAAATACGGCTCAAAGGAAAGCCGCCTCAAACATCGGCTCCCCTTGTGGCAAAACTACGGGGGAAGGCACCAATCACTGAAGGCGCAGTTGAGGCACCTCTGAAGGTGCGTCTTAAAGGCAAGCCTCCGCAATCATCCGTCTCATCCAAGCTGCTGGAGAAGGCCCACATAGCCTTCTCAGATTCAAAGCTGCGGTGGACTCTCCCGATCCAACCCTAGTACTCACAGATGAAGAGCTAGGGGAATATATATCTGCCGATGTAGATGCACCCTCTCTGGACAATGTAATCCCGCAGGATAAAATCTCGTGTTTTATCAATAATAGAGTATCTTTTAATTATTCTAGTCTTCCACATTGGAATGCCATGTATACATTAGATAATGCTCTACGGTCGTTGCAAACACAAATAACGACCGTCAATCATGTAAATCGAGTAGTCCCGTCCCAAGGGGTCTGTTTTATAGTCCCACCGCGGAATCGAGACAAAAAATCCATCATCTTCGACAAATTCGAGCGTCATCAAGACCTTCCGCCACTCGAGCAAGAACCAGATACCGGCAGAATACAAGTCTATCGGTACACGGACAAGGCAAAGTACCTCATCCAAAAGATGGGTTACGACCTAAAAAGCAACAAAGGCCTGAACTACGGCAAGGGTCGACGTCTTCCTCTCCGGCTCCCAATACCTAAAGGAAAGCCGCAGGACTACTATCATCGAACCCGACGGGGAGTGGGCTATGTCATGCCACCAGCAACTCCAGAGAGTTCGGAGGTCGAAGAAGTAGAACATTCTCATTCGTCCGAAGCATCAACCTGGGATTCCGATACCAGTATCGTCTCAGTCTTCAAGAAGGTGCTATCAGTCAACATGGCATCTGCATAATCTCAAGAAGATGAAGGCGAAGACCAAACGCCAAAATTCTTCGAGAAAGAACCTTGGGCTCAACGCCTAGAAGCACAGTGGAAGTCTCGTTTTGAATTACGCGAACCCCTACCGAAGATGAAGTCGAGCAGATCGACCTGGGGGATGGATCTTCTTCCAAATCCATCTTTATTAGTAAGAGTCTAAAGGGACCAGACCGGGAATCTTTAATCCAACTGGCTAATGATTATATCGACGTCTTCGCTTGGAGCTACGAAGATATATCGGGACTTGATCCTCAGATCGCGATGCATAGGCTTAACATCTTACCTGATGCCAAGCCTATAAAGCAACAACAGTGACGTTTTCGTCCTGACATCATGAACGCTATCGATCAAGAAGTGGATAAACTCCTGACCAGCAGGTTTATTCGTGAAGAGCAACACCCGGATTGGGTGGCCAACGTCGTCCCTGTAACCAAGAAGAACGGGAAGATACGAGTCTGTATCGACTTCAGGGACCTTAACACCGCTTGCCCGAAAGACGAATTTCTGCTTCCGATCACTGATGTGATGATCGATAATAAATATGGCTTCGAATGCATGTCTTTCATGGACGGGTATTCGGGCTACAACCAGATCAAGTTGTTTCCCGATGACGCAAAACACACGTCGTTCAGGACGTCGAAAGGGGTTTTCTGCTACACAGTGATGCCCTTCGGCTTGAAGAATGCTGGTACTACATACCAAGAGCTATGAGTACCATCTTCCGTCAACATCTTCGCAAAACAGTCGAATGCTATGTTGATGATATCGCTGTAAAGAATCATCTCAAAGGTGATCACCTACAAGACCTAAAGACATTCTTCGATCTCATGCGAGCACATCAACTCAAGATGAACCCCGCTAAATCATTCCTTGGGGTTTCTAGCGAAAAGTTCTTGGGCTTCATTATCACGGCGAAAGGCATTCATGTCGATCCCGAGAAGACCAAGGCCATCCTTGACATGGACCCTCCGAAGAATCTCCGAGAACTTCGAGGCCTGCAAGGACGTCTTGCATATATCCGAAGGTTTATAGCAAACCTTTCTGAAAAATATCAACCCTTCACCCAGCTCATAAAAAAGGGAGTCTCCTACGTCTGGACAGAAGAGTGTCAGAAAGCTTTCGATGATATCAAGTCTTACTTGACGAGCCCGCCAGTCCTGGTGGCACCCGTCGCAGGCAAACCATTTCTCTTCTACGTCCGTGCCATAGATCATTCCTTCGCCGCTCTGCTGGCTCAAAACAGCGACGCAGGCTATGAGCAAGCTATCTACTACCTCAGTAGGATACTGATCGGGGTCGAACACCGGTACAACCCCGTAGAAAAGGAGTGTCTGGCTTTGGTGTTCGCCATCCAGAAGACTCGCCATTATGTCTCGGGCCAGACAATTCATGTCATCTTCCGAGTCAATCCGCTCAGGGTTCTCATGACAAAGCCAGGATCAATGAACTCCCGGCTAGCTACATGGGCGATCCTATTGACGCCGTACAACATGGTGTTCGTCCCACAAAAATTTGTCGAGGGTCAAGCTCTGGCCGACTTTTTAGCTGCACACCCCATCCCAGAGTCCTCTAGACTCTATGAAGATATCCCGGATGAGGTCCAAGAATCAAACGTCACCGAAGAAAGCTCAGTCTGGCAGATATTTTTCGATGGTGCTTCAAGAACAGGCCCCAAAGGCTAAATCATCGCAGGAGTGGGGGTAGTCTTAGTCTCCCCGGATCAGCTGGTCATCCAGCGTGCTTACTCCCTTTCAAAGCTGTACTCCAACAATGTTGTCGAGTACAACACTCTCATCATGAGACTCCAGCTGGCACAACAGCTGGGGGTGCATCTAGAAGCCTACGGCGACTCAAAACTCGTCGTTAACCAGATCAGAGGGCAATACGAAGTTTGCCATAAAAATCTGGTTCCTTACTATGAAGTGGCATTGAACATTATTTCAACCTTTACTAAGTTCTTCATAGAACACGTACCCCAGTTACAAAACCTAGAGGCTGACGCTCTGGCTGGCCTCGCAGCCTCGTTGGCAGCACCCTTCGGGACTCAACACTACGTCACGATAGCTGGTCGAGACTTGGTCTGTCCTAAAAACAACCTATGCTCACAAATGGCCCATGCCATGTCAACAAGTGCTGGTATTAATATCCGAGACTGGAGGTTCCCGTTCATCGACTTCGCTGTCTACGAAATACTCCCAGAAGACCCGAAAGAAGCAGTCTCAGTCAGGAGGCGTTCCCTTCGATTCTATTACGATACAGCTACTAAAATGCTGTACTGACGCTCCTACGATGGACTTCTCCTTCGATGCCTGTCCAACGAAGAAGCAGCTGAAGCCCTTCAAGAAGCTCATGACGGAACTTGCGGGGCTCATCAACCTGGGCCTAAGTTGCAGGACCGACTGCGACGCATGGGTTACTACTGGCCAACCATGGCAGCCGACGCTGTCGACTATGCCAAAAAGTTCCATACTTGCCAGCTTCATGCCGACTTCATCCATACACCGTCGGAACTACTACATCCTACGGTCGCCTCCTGGCCCTTTGAAGCTTGGGGCATGGACATTATGGGACCTATCACCCCTCCTTCATCGAGGGGACACCGCTTCATCCTAGCTATCACTGACTACTTCTTCAAATGGGCAGAAGCAGTTTCGCTGCCGGAAGTGAAGAGCTCTAGAGTGATCAGCTTCATCAAGCACCATGTCATCTACCGTTTTGGGCTACCTCGAAGGATTATCCACGATAACGGTCCACAATTCATCAACCATATTTTCAGCAGATTATGTGACAAGAATCGCATTCAGAACATGGCATCAACTGCCTATAACCCGACAGCTAACGGATTTGTCGAGGCGTTTAACAAAACTATCGTCAAGCTACTCAAAAAGGTCGTGTCATCCAACAAACGCGACTGGGATGAAAAGTTTGGCGAATGCCTTTGGGCCTACCGCACAACGGTACGGACCCCGACGGGTAATACACCATTCTTCTTAGTCTATGGGAGCGAAGCGGTACTGCCTCTCGAGATTCAGATACCCTCACTCCGTGTAGCAATCACAAATCAACTCACAGGAGAAGACAATCAACGTCGCCATCTGCGAGAATTGGAGGAACTTGACGAAAAATGTCTCCTAGCTCAACAACGCATCGAACTCTATCAAGCCCGTATATCACAGACTTTCAACAAGAAGGTCAAGCAGAGGACTTTCCAAGTAGGCGACCTGGTTCTGGCAGTCAGGAGGCCGATGGTGTTGACTCATAAGACACCAGGAAAGTTCGAGCCCAAGTGGAAGGGACCTTTCATCATAGAGACGGTATACTCAAACGGTGCTTACCGCCTCGCCAAACCCAATGGGACTTGTTCATTTTGCCCATCAACGGCAAGTTCCTAAAGAAGTACTACTTTTGACATCCTTCAGACATGTACTTCTATCTCCACCCAACAAGAGAGTTTGTTGACCCAATCATCAGGGATCACGTACACCTCCCTTCCACAAAATCTTACGCTTCCGGAACCCAGCTGTTCCATGGCGTTCTATCCACAGTAGAAGAACAATCATGTCCACATTACCTCTGAGTTGCTCTTCTACGCCCTGCAAAACATAATCTGACACCATGTAGGATTATGCTGCTTATCATGTTTACCACGTCCACATTACCTCTGAGAAAACATCCCGTACAGACAACCCGTGCGTTGCCGTACATTGGTCACAGAACTTCCATGTCCACATTACCTCTGAGTAGTTCCGTGTATCCCTCCAGAGTCATTCCTACCACCTCCATAACACCTCTGAGTAGGAAGATTCTATCATTTGAACCCCATATTTGCCACATCCACATTACCTCTGAGCAAATATGTTGATTCTCTCAAACTTATTATCTGTACCTAAAAAAAAGGTGAAATCATTAAGTTCATGACAGCAAGAATGAACACACCACAAAACTCTTTTAAAAGTAAAGGATTACATCCCCAGTAGGAGTTGTAAATTACACCCAAAAAAGGGGGTAGGCTACAATCCCTAAGCATCACCGAGATTGGCTGAAAGCTCTTCGATCCGACGCTTCAAGTCTTCCGCCCGAGTCTCTGCGGTCGCTAGGACTCGGCGTTCGGCTTCTTGATGCATCATTTCTATGGCCTCAGGGGAAGTGTCATCCTCATGCTTCTCGTCCAGCTGTTGCCGCTGCTGGGCCAAGGAAAGAGCTTGGCGGGTGAAAGCTGCCTCCTCCTTCTTAGATGCTACATGTTCAGCCTGGACTCGCTCAGCATCTAACAAAAGTTGGGCCCGCTGGTCTTCAAGGAGATAAATCTTGGCATTAACCTCCGCTATACTGGCGTCCAACGCAGCTCGCAACTCCACCTTCTCCTGTACGGATTGAGATAGCCTCTCCACCACAGCCTCAGCGTCGGCTACCTCGCGCTCCCAAACAGCCACAGTGGCCTGATAAGTTGACTCAGTTTTAGCGATCAACTTCTCATTTTCTGCTTCTATCAGAACGGAGAGATCATTTTGCTGGATACTCTAAAACTCGAAAAGCAGTTGGTCGAGCTCGGCCACCGATGCCTCAAGAATCTCGGCCATATGATCATGACCCTGGTAGGAACGTATCAGACCGATGTGAGGGAGCGCCATGGTTTTTGCTGTTGAAAAACTCCCATTGGCATTCATCACTGCCGATACGCCCCTCTGTAGCATCTTGTACACCGCCTCAACGATAAACTTCACATACTCATCCGCATCCGCCAGCACTTGCGGCGTCATAGCAGGAGTTACAGTGGCTGCTCTAGACGGCAGACCGAAAGAAGACCCGTCGGCTTTAATCTGCGAGACTGAAACCTCGGCATCAACGGACTCTTCCTCAACAGGGGCTTGAACTTCGCCACCGGCCCGAGGAGCCAAAAGAGCGAAAGGAGCCAAGAGGGGCGTCGATATCCTACTCCAAGTAGAAGGAGCAACAGGGGGTTCCAGCAAACCCTTACCCTTCTCAAGGTCGGAAGGACCTCCGACGTCAGGGGCTATCTCCTCCGCATCCAACACACTATCAGCAGGCCGCACGGGACCTTCCCCCTCTGGCAAGGCAGCGAGATCAGCACTTGTTTCCTGACTCGGTTCTCCTGGAGTCAGGCTCGGCGGACGAGTCTCACCTTCCTCATCAAATCCCTTCGCGGGGATAGAATCTGTCGTTGTCTCCTGGTCGGCAACCACCTCAGCCTCCGCTGCTGAGTCTGGGATAGGGTGCGACAACGATACTGCCGACCTCCCTTCATCATGACAAGGAGGGGAATCAGCCCTCTCCTCTGTTTCAATCATGTCTGTTGCTCCTGCAACAGGCTCACTCATCTCTGGAGGAACGTCATCTGAAGACGACGAACTCCACTCCACTTCCTCATCCGGAAGCCCCTTATCTGCTGGGTCCTCAATGTCAAAGGCCCCCACGACAGCTTGCACCCTCCCGGGAACTGCTTTAACCTCAGCTTCCCTTCCAACATAGTCTGAAGATACTAAAATCTCCGCAGGAACGGCATTATCCGGATTCTCCTCCACGGAAGACATCACAATCGGAGGAATGCGCTCTTCAGATGAGCCCGCCACCTCCTTTGGTCTGCTGGCACCCGATTTTGGAGTTCGGGGTCTCCTTTTCAGCGGCTCCTACAAAAAGAAAGCATATGTCACAAAAATGGTGGAACTAACCAGACTATATGGGACATCCATACCTCCGTAGGAGCTGAGTCTGCTGACACTGCCGGTGGCAATGCCTTCTTCTGTCTCTTCGGCGCAGAAGAGCCCGCCTCTGTATTAGCACGTCTCTTCGGCTGATCGGCCGATGGCTCTGCCTGACCCCCCGTGGATACGGTAGGGGTACCTCGATAACCCGCCTCTGGCGGGCGGTACGACCGAGCCTTCCTCAATAGGTTCCCAGTCGCCTCTAACTGGGTGCCGACAATGAAACTGGTCTCCCGATCATATCCGGGGGGTACGGCGTTCATGACACAGTAAAACTTGGCGACCGAGAAAAGAATCGGCGGTCGCAGATTCTGAACAGGCAGCGTAAAGCGAGCTCCGGTACATCCGACATTGTAGTAACGCTAAGCTCGTGCACCATCCAGCAAACTTCCAGTATACCCCAGGTTAATACTGGGGTTCTCCAACATCAGCTGAGCATAGCCGAATTGTCGTACAAAACGGCTAGACAAGTATGGTTCCAGGTAACACTGGTTTCTATTCCGATATACTAGATGGGACGGCTGGATGCTTTACAACCAGCAGAATCCCCATGGAGGCAGAGTGGTGGCATCTTCACCCGAATCCGTTAAGTCTTCGTTGGCCTCAAAATCTAAGAAGACGGGACCAACTTTGGTGATCTCCCACCCCTGAAGGTGGGATAAAACTTTTCTGCAAATAGGAACACCAGTATACAACCAGCTCCTCTGGTGAAAACGGCGGAGGAATGCGTCTCCGGCTCTGTGGTCTTCTTCCGAGCCCGGGCTCATCCCGTTGGGATGGTGCAAAATTAACCACCCCATCAAGTAATGAAACGGCAGTTCGGTACGGGGAAAGTTGTCATTCCTACCTCGTTCATGAACCACATTTTCCATAAATTCTCGTAAACCTTGCAGCAGGTTACACACCATTACAGGGAATAGAGCCAGGCGACGACCAAAAACTAACTTCACAGCTGGCAGGATTAGGTTCCGGGTCACTCTCTCCACCGAGCCTGACCCATCTGAAAAGACCTAATCCCGGAGCCAAATTATCAGATACGCAGCCAACACTGCTTTGGACGACATCCGATGAGTAAGGTGCCAGAAACAACTATAGGAGCGTTCGTTTAACTTCCAGTCCCCGTTTTCCCGGGGACTCTTCTCACTTAGCCTGCTCATTTCAGAGAGCACCGCGGTATTGGAAAGCGCTGGCGGAGTTGTAAACTGAGAGGGATCCTCCTTATCTTGCTTAAAGACATAATCTTTCCAAGCAATCACATGAGGCTGTGACCCGCCCCTATCCCTCTTCTGCATGTAATAATGATGACTCGCCACTTCCTTGAAGACGGCCATCATCTCCTCTGCTCTGTCCTCCAGGACTTGGAACTCCTCGTTGGTCGGGAAGTATTCCTCATAAGGTTCTGATCCCCAATGGAGCCTTGAAACCTCGTACATTTTATGAAGTACGAGTCCCAGCTCCCCCACCGGAGTGAAGAAAGTCCCGGTCTGGATGTTAAATATCTCCAGGAGCACGAGAAACATATACATGTTGATGTCGACGCCTGCCTGGGTAGCCCGGATTACGGCAGTCAGCCCAATCTCTCGGAGTTCGGTTCGAAATTGTGTCAGAACCCAGAGTATCAGCTTGTCCCACTTGGAAATATAGTGAAACCAACCCTCTACCCGAAATTTACTTTTCGGGTACGACTGCTTCAACAACAGCATACGATTTGCAAAAGTTGAAGCACCAAAAGCAAATGTGTTGTTAGGGACGTCACAGTAAATGCTCCCATGACGCAGAGTCCGCCAGGTGAAAGACGGACCAGCCCGCACGACGGCCAAAGTATCCCTCTGATTAGAAGTAGCGTCGATCTTAATGGTGACTGCCTCCACTCCCCCTGAGACCGGGTTAGCTCCCAAGACATCCTCCTCTTGGAAGCAAGGCAACAGAAAGCCGTCAAAGGCCATTGACGTTCAAGTTGCTTAACAGACATGTACACCCCTCTCACTGTAAAAAACTAATCTTTCTTGATCTTTAACACCTTTGTTTCGGTAGAAGTAAGGCGGTCCCCAAACAGGAACTCAGGCTTCAAGAAAGTCACATTATCAGAAATGGCAGATTTTAAAATGTCGCGCTCCAACATCCGTTGGAGGAACCCATACTGTTGTTCCCGGATTTAGGTCATTCTCTCGGAACGCTGACCCAGCATAATGGCAGCTTAGGAAGGATTTTTCACCTCCTCATTATAATCTACTCCCATCTGATAGAGGGCAGCGTCCAGAAGCACTTCATTCAAGAGCGGGACGGTCATCGACACTGGGCGTTAGCAAATGAAGGCAAAGATTCAGATATGTTAGAAACAATAAAAAAATCTGAGCCACATTCTCATCAGAAGCGCATACCCTGAACCAAGGCTCAGGCGCATCCGAAAAGAAGCTTCGACGCATCATCAGGGTTCAGACCCATGCGCGTCAGCAGTAAAGCTTCAGCGCATCATCAGGGTCTAAACCCATGCGCATCAGTAGTAGAAGCTTCGACGCATCATCAGGGTGTAAACCCATGCACGTCAGCAGTAGAAGCTTCAGTGCATCATCAGGGTCTAAACACATGTACGTCAGCAGTAGAAGCTTCGGCGCATGTTCAGGGTGTAAACCTATGCGCATCAGCAGTAGAAGCTTCGGTACATCATCAGGGCCTAAACCCATGCGCGTCGGCAGAAAAGCTTCAGCACATCATCAGGACTCAAGGTCCATGCGCGTCGGCGTATGTGAGTTCTAAAAAATGGCCTACTCGAGTACAGAAAGATGCAGTAAAGAATAATGAAACCCACCAATCACCGCCGGCCGGACGTCGACGGGCGTTCGGGGGACATCATCCGCAGCAGCCTCCACAGGCTCTTTCTCTTTACCTCGTCCTCGGCCAGCACCACCGCGAGGAGTCTTGGGGGCCATCTCGTGAAAGAAGAAGTTAGGGTTTCTCGAAAGAAAAACTCTAGATAAGAAGAAAGCAAAGTGGAGAAGAACCCTCTCTCTCCATCAGACGCCTATTTATAGGCTTCGACATATACAAAAACCGATGAGGAGTAACATCAGCCGCTGCCTCGGGTTCCATGAAGTGATAACCACAAATAAATCCAAAAAAGATCATCATTAATCCTTTTCGTTACTTCGAAGCGTTATCATTTGCATTAACTGAGAGGAGCATGCGCCACATCACTGATACGCGGAGTACTCATGCGACCGAACAGTCATGCTCCCCGTTGAAGACACCACCATGCTTCTTATTCAAAGAATTCCAAAACTTGACAAAAGGTTTTGAAAACTTTGAAGGGGGTCGTGTAGAAGCATGGAATTTCAGGAACAAAAATCCTATGCGCCTAACACTACATACGCCAGGAAGCTCAGATGAAGTACTTGGCACAACAAACAGCAAAAGCATAGACATTAAAAGGAGATTTTTATTTCATATAAAAGTCTATTACATGTCTAAAAAAGGCTGTACAAAGAAGAACTGTTACAACCCTAAGTCTACAGTCAGGCGCAACTACCGTCATGCGCCCTCAAACAGGCGCATCTCTTTGGTGTCTCAGTCAGGCGCATCTCTTCGGCGTCTCAGTCAGGCACATCTCTTCGACGTCTCAGTCAGGCACATCTCTTCAAGAGTCTCAGTTATGTGCATCATGAAGTCTCAGCATATGCACCTTACTTCGACCCGATCAAATGCTTCGACTAATAAAGTATTTATTGAGCAGAACGAGGACGGGCAATCAACCCCCTAGCTGGAAGAGGAGAGCACCGCAATCGATCCGCGACAAAAGGAGGCTTTCAACACAACCAGAATGGGCAACACCCACTCTGACAGAAGAAAGAGCCTCCAAAGACAGAAGCACCGTAATTTCGATCTGCGGCTCTTCCAGCATAACGGAGACGAGGCTCGAGCATCTCGATCTTTGGATGCAACAGGCACCTTCCGCCTGCCTCAGAAGCCCTCGACCCCGACTTTTGGATGTAACAGTCACCTTCACGAGTATATAAATAAAGACAAGTCGTCGCATCTTCACCCTCGGGAGCATCTCGTCAACAGAATATGCTCGAGCAAACAAGTTCATTCGGGAGGACATAAGAGAACGAGAAGCAAACTCTCTCCTTGCTACTATTTATAGGCCTGGCAAATCAAACCCATGCGCCAAGTGGCGGGCTCTCCGAATCCGTGCAATAAATTTGCATTAATGGTGATGAATCTGACGCTTCGAATTCTGCCAAGTCAAAAATGGCTATTTAAAGCACTCGAAGAACATAACAGTCGGACCAATAAAGACGTGTCATACAAACGGATGCGCCGGTCGGACCGCGCATCATATAGACGCGCCCATCAGCACCAAGTGCCTCATAAGGGTGCGTCCCACGCGCCCCCATGTGCCTAGTAGAACGCAGATCGACGCGCCTACTTAATAATCCGTCACCCGTCAAAGAACATTAAATGCTGAAGACTGACACGACAGCAGCCAGTCCCCGAGAACTGAACAGTTAACAGCTTTTTCAAAAAACGAAGCGACGCTAACGTCAGCATCATCATTACTTTCCTCCGACGACTGCGAGCCACGTGGCCACCCAACCATTCCGCATGCGCCTCCGCGGCCATGCGCCTAAATCTTTGCATGCGCCTCAAAAGTCATGCGCCTCAGACTTTTCTCTGATCCTAAAAGACAGAAGTCAAGTCACTACTGAAGCCCCACATACGCCTCAAAAGCCGTGTGCCCAGACTGGTTTGTGACACCTAAAGGTTACAAGCCAAAGTCTCCTCATGCGCCCAATCCAAGGCACATCCTATCAGATCACGCTCCACCAAATTCGAGATCTTTGAGCCATGGACCTACGATGTGTGTCCTTTGACTTGATTCAGCCTATGAAGGGTGTTAATCACCCAAGATCTCAACAACTGAAAGATCCTCTCCATTGCTACGTGTCAGCTCGGCCGCAGCCCACAAAGGCAACGGGAAGGGTTCAACTCCTCAGAGCGCATCGTCCATGTGCCTCCATCAGTAATCACCACGTGGCATCCCCACAAACCGGCACATCCTACTTATGCGCACATGAGCAGCCAGCCTGCAAGCTATAAATAGAGGGATCATTTCCTTCTTCCATATACACGAACACACAGTGAGACATACCGTCAGACAGAGACCTACACACAGTATGAGAGACAGATACAGACACTCAACGTCTTCTTCCTCTCCGCAAGCTCCAGTACCCAGAGCAACTCAGACCTTCAGAGAACCAAGAACCGTCGTCAGATCGTCAACAGAGTCAACGCATTACCACTCGCTCCATCGGCACAAAGGACCCAGATAAACAAAAGTGTACTCCTAGGACTACATCTAAGTCCTACATTGTAACATTATTCTGTTTGTATTAAAATTGTATCAAAAGATTTTAATACCTTTATTTGTATTGAAATTATATTGGAGCCGACCTTCACGTCGTCGGATTGCGACACAGCTTTTTCGGTGGAGGAGAAAGAAGTCCCCAGCAGAGTCGCCAGTTCATTTGCCATTAAAATCTTTTGATGCAATTTCAATACAAACAGAACAGTGTTACAATGTAGGACTTACATTGGAGCCCACCTTTACGTCATCGAATTACGACACAGCTTTCTCGGTGGAGGATAAAGAAGTCCCCAGCAGAGTCGCCAGCTTGTTTGCTATTAAATTTTTTTAATACAATTTCAATACAAACAGAACATTGTTACAATGTAGGACTTAGATGTAGTCCTAGGAGTACACTTTTGTTTATCTGGATCCTTTGTGCCGATGGAGCGAGTGGTAATGCATTGACTTCGTTGACGATCTGACGACGGTTCTCGGTTCTCTGAAGGTCTGAGTTGCTCTGGGTACTGGAGCTTGCGGAGAGGAAAAAGATGTTGAGTGTTTGTATCTGCCTCTCATACTGTGTGTAGGTCTCTGTCTGACGGTATGTCTCACTGTGTGTTCGTGTATATAGAAGAAGGAAATGATCCCTCTATTTATAGCTTACAGGCTGGCTGCTCATGCGCGCATAAGTAGGATGCGTCGGTTTGTGGGGATGCCACGTGGTGATTGCTGATGGAGGCACACGGACGATGCACTCTGAGGAGTTGAACCCTTCTGTTGCCTTTGTGGGCTGCGACCGAGCTGACCCGTAGCAATGGAGAAGATCATTCAGTTGCTGAGATCTTGGGTGATTAGCACCCCTTTATAGGCTGAATCGAGTCAAAGAACACATGTCGTAGGTTCATGGCTCAAAGATCTCAGATTTGGTGGAGAGTGATCTGATAGAATGCGCCTGGAATTGGACGTATGAGGAGACTTTGGCTTGTAACCTTTAGAAGTCATGAACCAGTCTGGGCGCACGGCTTTTGAGGCGCATGCGGGACTTCAGTAGTGACTTGACTTCTGTCTTTAGGGATCAGAAAAAAGTCTGAAGCGTATGGCTTTTGAGGCATATGCAAAGATTTGGACGCATGGCCGCGGAGGCACATGCGGAATGGTTGGGTGGCCATGTGGCTCGCGGCCGCCGGAGGAATGTAATGATGATGCTAACGTCAGCGTCGCTTCATTTTCTGAAAAAGCTGTCAACTGTTCAGTCCTCGGGGACTGGCTGCTGTCGTGTCAGTCTTCAGCATTTAATATTCTTTGATGGGTGATGGGTTGTTGAGTGGGTGCGTCGATCTGCGTTCCACTAGGCACATAGGGGCACATGGGGCGCACCCTTATGAGGCGCTTGGTGCTGATGGGCGCGTCTATATGATGCGCGGTCCGACCGACGCATCCGTTTTCATGACACGCCTTTATTGGTTCGACTGTTACGTTCTTCGAGTGTTTTAAATAGTCGTTTTTGACTTGGCAGAATTCGAAGCATCAGATTCATCACCATTAATGCAAATTCATTACACGGGATTCGGAGAGCCCGCCACTTGGCGCATGGATTTGATTTGCTTGGCCTATAAATAGTGGCAAGGAGAGAGTTTGCTTCTCGTTCTCTTACGTCCTTCCGAATGAACTTGTTTGCTCGAGCACATTCTGTTGACGAGATGCTCCCGAGGGTGAAGATGCGACAACTTGTCTTTATTTATGCACTCGTGAAGGTGACTGTTACATCCAAAAGTCGGGGTCGAAGGCTTCTGAGGCAGGCGGAAGGTGCATGTTGCATCCAAAGATCGGGATGCTCGAGCCTCATCTCCGTTATACTGAAAGAGCCACAGATCGGAATTGCGGTACTCCCGGCTTTGGAGGCTCTTTCTTCTGTCAGAGTGGGTGTTGCCCATTCTGGTTGTGTTGAAAGCCTCCTTTTGTCACGGATCGATTACGGTGCTCTCCTCTTCCAGCTAGGGGGTTGATTGTCCGCCCTTGTTCTGCTCAATAAATGCTTTATTAGTCGAAGCACTTGATCGGATCGAAGTAAGGCGCATATGCTGAGACTTCATGATGTACATAACTGAGACTCTTGAAGACATACGCCTGACTGAGACGCCGAAGAGATACGCCTGACTGAGACGCCGAAGAGATGCGCCTGACTGAGACGCCTAAGAGATGTGCCTGACTGAGATGCCGAAGAGATGCGCCTGTTTGAGAGCACATGGCGGTTGCTGCTTTTGCTGTTTGCTGTGCCAAGTACTTCATCTGAGCTTCCTGGCACATGTAGTGTTAGGCGCATAGGATTTCTGTTCCTAAAATTCCATGCTTCTACAATGTGATCCTATTTCCATTCTGAAATGGCAAGGTTCTGCATCTCCCCGCTCGATCTCTGATGTTCAGCTTTCACCTGCTGACAGGCCATGCATTGTGACACGAAGAGTGCCACATCTCTCTTCATTTTGTACCACTAGAAGGTCATGCGGAGGTCCTTGTACATCTTAGTGCTGCCAGGATACAAGGTATATTTTGCATATTGTGCCTCCGTTAATATCTTCTTTCTAAGTTCTAAGTTGTCCAGAACGCATAGTCGGCCTTTCAATCATAGCACGCCGGTGTCATCTTTCGCAAAGTCTGTTGCCTTCCCTGTTGAAATCAGCTCTCGCACCTTCTTCAGGTACGAATCATCCATCTGAGCGGTCTTGTTCTTTTCTTGCAAGTTTGACTCTAACTGTAATTGTGCCAACTGTACATCTCTGAATCGAACTCGAAGGTCGATGCCTATCTTTTCGAGGTCCCATAGTAGTCTGCTGTTGATGCACAATGAGGCAAGATATTTATGACTCAGAGCATCTGCCACAACATTTTTCTTGCCCGACATATAGTCGATCGTCAAGTCATAGTCTTTGATCAGTTCTAGCCAACGCCGTTGTCGTAAGTCCAGTTCCTTCTGAGTGAAGAGATACTTGAGGCTCTTGTGATCGGTATAGATCGTGTACGCCATGCCATAAAGATAGTGGTGCCATAATTTTAGCGCAAACATAATCGTCGTTTAACTCCAAGTCGTGTGTAGGATAGTTCTTCTCGTGCGGCTTCAACTGTCTGGAGGCGAAAGAGATCACCTTGTCTCGCTGCATGAGCATACATCCCAAGCCCTGGCATGAAACATCGCTGAATATTTGAAAATCCTCTACCCCATCCGGAAGTGTGAGTATAGGGGCCAAAATGAGCCGCAACTTCAGCTCCTGAAAGGAAGCTTCAGAGTCGTCCGACCACTTATGTACGACTCTCTTTTGATTGAGGCGAGTCAATGGCGATACAATCTTCATAAAATCTTTCACGAAGCATTTGTAGTATTTCGCCAAACCAAGAAAACTTTGAATCTCACTAGCTGACGCAGGCCACTTCCAATCAGTAACAGCTTCAACTTTCTTCAGATCGACTGTGATACCTTCGGATGAAACGATGTGTCCAAGAAAGGATACGCTGCTCAGCTAAAATTTGTACTTGCTCCTCTTCACAAACAACTGATTATCTCGGAGGGTCTGGAGTACGGTCTGCAGGTGTTCTGCGTATTGCGTTCGATCCTTCGAGTAGACGAGGATATCGTCTATGAAGACTACCACGAACTTGTCGAGAAACGGATGAAACAACCGATTCATTAGATCCATGAAGGCGGCATGAGCATTTGTTAGGCCGAATGGCATTACCTAGAACTCGTAGTGGTCATACCGAGTGCGGAAGGTTGACTTTGGCATGTCGTCTGACTTGATCTTGAGTTGATGATAGCCTGAGCGGAGGTCGATCTTCGAAAATACCGGGGCACCTTGCAACTGATCGAATAAATCTTCTATACGGGGCAATGGATACTTGTTCCGGACGGTAGCTTTATTAAACTCTCGGTAGTCGATGCACAGACATAATGACCCATCCTTTTTCTTCACAAACAACACGGGCGCTCCCTATGGTGAGATGCTAGGACGAATGAATCCCCTGTCGAGCAACTCTTGCAATTGGACCTTGAGCTCTTTTAGTTCTACAGGTGTTATTCTGTACGGGGCCTTAGAAATCGGTCGGGTATCAGGGAATGTGTAAATGTTGAACTCGATTTCTCGGTCGGGTGGCATTTCGGGTAGCTCGTCCAGGAACACATCGAAGAATTCTGCCACAATGTCGATCTGATCCGCGTTTGCACCATCCTGTCGCGTGTCTTGAATGGATGCCAAGTAGCCTTCGCATCCTGAATGCAACATCCTCCGAGCAAAAATTGCCGAGATCACCATATAGGTTGACGATGCTTCCCACATGAGCAGCAAAATTCGGGCACTCCAGGTATGCGGAAGGTGACCTTCTTTCATGCACAGTCAATGGTAGCATTGCAAGGGCCGAGCCAATCTATTTCTAGAATGATGTCGTAGTCCTTAATGTCTAGAACTATCGCATCAAGATAGACCTTCCCCCTACACAGATGATTTCGTCTTTGCAGGCTAAGTTTGCGAGTAGTGACGTGCCCGACGGTATGTGAATGCTAAGATCAAGGCCTAACGGTGTCACAAGAATTTTGTGCTCGATGGTAAAGTTCGCCGATATAAAACTATACGTGACACCTGAATCAAACAGTACATGAGCAGGTTTATTATTAAAAAGCAGTATACTTGTCACAACTGTATCTGAGGTGAATGCCTCATCTCAAGTCATGGCATAGACGCGCCCTTCAGCATTAGGACGACGATCATGGCCATTATGTTGTACATATTGAGGAGCTCGAGGAGCTGGGCCTCGATTTTGATAATTTGGTTGTGGTGGAGCATCCTGTCTTTGCAGTCGGGAAAGACAATCTCTATCATAGTGGCCCTTTTTTCTGCAAAAGTGATAATCTATGTTCAAGGTACGGCACTCGCTGGCAATGTGTCTGATATAATCACATTTTGTGTAACGAGGCCTAGTGTTTTGTCCCTGGTTGCCCCCGTTGTTGGGATGCTTTGCAGCATAATTGTTGTCTTCCGTATAGCTAGGACGTTTGTGATTGGAATGATGCACAACGTCGGCAGCGACGGGAGGGTACTGGCTCTCAAAGCACAGAGCATTATTTAGAGCATCGTCTGTGGTTTTGTACTCCGGTACCGCCACATGAGCAGCAATAGAGGGCCGTAGACCCACTTCAAATTGTCTCACATGACACTCCTCTATAGAAAGAAATATACCAGCAAATTTGAACAATTTGTTGAAATCTGTCGTATACTCTTGTACTGTCCGGTTTCCTTGCTTTAACTACATGAATTCATTTTCCTTCTCTTGACGAACGTCTGAGGAAAGGTACCCGACTGTCACACCCCAGAACCAGAATACTGGAGAGTGGGGGACAGACACATCCAGCTACGTACATTGAAGTAAATCCTACCTCGTAATACGGTCACGGCTGTCTAGATGTATGAGGGTTTATCTACAATCCAACAGTCTCTTACGGTCAAGTACAAGCCTAGTATCTCAATCTCAAGCAAGCAAGTAAATGTAACAAGATGGCAGATCATCAGACATACAAAGTAAGACGTCCCAAATATTACATATTCAGATGATCATGAAGCTAGTTATACAAAATGTGAAGACTAGCAAGAGTTCAAGTCATACATGATCAACCCTAAGATTTGTCAATTATGTTACAGCCCTTAGGCAGACAGGAATGTAAATTCAACACGAGCTAACACTTGCTCGGTGGCTAAACACCTCAAAAAAATAATTTATAATAAAGTGGGAGAGTAAAATAAAACCCACTCGTTGTCAGGGTTACGTCTAGTGTTCACCATCTGGCTGGAAGGCTGGAAGATCCTCGAAAGCTAATCCAAAATTTGGCTATATAAAACCAGCTGAGTCAGACCCCAAAAAGAAAAAGTGCCACAAGGGAGGCTTCACTTAAGAACTAAAACCAGCATGTTAGATCACAAGGAATTATAATGACAAGAAAACTTGGAGTTAAGAATTCAGGGGATAAATGATAAGATAACTAAGAAACTACTCTGGTAACCAAGTTATAACCCGTAAACCAAAATAAGGACCGGGATTGTAACCCTTCACCTGAATAGAACTTAGTCTCTGATCGATTATAGATTAGGGTAAAGCATAAAAAGTAAATGTACTAAAGTAACCATGTACTGGCACTGTCTAGACAAGACTAGACTGGACTCCATCCATCAATCACGGCCAAGCAATGAGTACGGCTTAATGCTTTAACTAACTAGGGTTATCACAAGCCTAGTTACTAACAAGATACATTGAGATGTTCCAACAGCCACAAGCCCTGCAGACTATCTAGTTATCCTTCTGCAGGTTGAGAGAGTTGATTAGGAGACTTGGAGGGTGCAACACATGACAGCGTACTGGAAATGTGTCCTACTCGACTCCAGGCTACAAGTCCAATTAGAGCGCCCAAATAACGGAACTGTCTGTAGCTGGAAGATCTTTTCATGAACTATTGATCACTCTAGTCATTATCCTAGTCAAATTTAGTATGAATCCCTGACCGTGGAAAATTAGGTATTCATGTCATAGACATGATGCAAGACGAGACATATAGCTTGTACGGGCATAACCATCCACGGTATCAAGATAAGATTTACCTAGCAAGTAGAGATAGCTGTTGCAACAGCATCAAGATTACATGTCATGTTATGTTACTTATCAAGTCAAGAGTGCATCACAACGGACCACCATCAAGGATTATCATGCCAAGTTGCTTGTCAAGAGTGCATCACGACGGATCACTATCAAGAGTTATCATGTAAAGTCATATTGTCATGTCGTGTTCATGTAAGTGCACCACGGCGGGCTACCATCAAGGAGTTATTAGAGAGTGTACATGCCATACCAAGATCGTGTCTAAAACTCAGAGTATATGTGCAATATAGAAAATAATATTATAGGACCAGTTAAGTAAATAGTACAAGCAATGTCACAACTCACACTAAGGACTATGGGGACAAACATGGATAATTGCAAGAGAAGGCACAAGGAGTCAATGGGGTAACACGGACAGCATGCGCCCATGACTATGCGCCCATGGCTATGCGCCCACATGCATGCGCCCAAGACTAAATGCATCATATAGAGCATATGCTATGGAAGGTATGCACCAAAGAGTGCATGCACCCACATGAGTGAGGCATGGTGCATTGGAAGATGAGTCTGGAGGCCATCTTCACTGGCTAAGTGGGCATATAACAATAGCTATGAGCCCACAGGGTGGAGACAGGGTGAACTTGGGAGAAGGCCAGGGGACTATTTTCCTAGGAAAGTGGGTACATAATCAGGGCTATGCGTCCAAGCAAAAAGGGAGAACAGGGTGTACTTGGGCGCATATAAAGGCTATGCGCCCAGGGCTATTTGCAAAGGGCCATGCGCCTTAGCACAGGAAGCTGGGGGCCTTAGGCGCATAAGAATAGCTATGCGCCCAAAGGAAGACTGTTGTGGGCACATGGAATGCTATGCACCCAGCACTGTTCTTCTTCTCCAATCCGAGAACATATGTTCATGGAACCCATAAACTTTCCTGTAACACCCAGTTTTCCAAATGAGGGTAATTTTAAAATTTTATAATTATAATTATTATTTAATGATATTTATTTTATATTATAATTTTTAGTGATTTTTAAATTATTTTAAACTATTTAAATTCATGACTTGTGGTTTTGACGTTTTGCTAGTGATACCCTAGAGACTGTTTGACCTAGAGCCTAACCATGTGATTATGATATTTTAGTGTCATTTTTGGCCTAAGGATATTTTTGCATTTGACCTGTTTGAATTATTTTGATATCATTTTATTATTTATGATATTGTTTTGGGGTTATTTGAGTCGGGTTCGAATTTTAACTCAATCCGACTTGAAACGGGGATCCGGGGGTAGTTTGACTCTAGTGGGACCCACACACTAGTTAGGCATGGCCCACATGATATTAAATTTAGTCCACATGATAGAAATATTTTAGTTAGAGGTTAGACTAATTATTATGGATAAGGTTAGTGTGATTAGAGACTTTAGAATGACTAATTTAGCCCCAACCAATTAGCCCTTTCCTAATACTCATAGAATAGGTTAGTGGGGGCATTTTGGACCTTACCATAATAGGACAAATAGCCCCATATGGCCAGCCACTTTGGGAGAGAATAGGCTCAAGTTCATTTCATTATTCTCATCCACACTCTCTCTCTTGTTCTTCTCCAAATTTCTAGAGAGCAATCCCTAGCATTTCTCCACCAAATCCTTCTATTTCTCCACCAAATCCTTCCATTTCGCTACCAAATCTTCTTCTTTCCTTCTCTATTCTAGCCAAGGAGGAAGCTACCCAAGTTTGGAAGGATTCGGAGCTCGTTCGTGTCCTTTTGGAATCTCTACGTGTCGGTGTCGCTCCGGGAAGGCTTTTCTTCGATTCGATCTACCGGGAGGTATAAATCCCTTCTCTTTTTCATTTTCTCATGCATATAGGTCTATTCTGAACCCATAGGAATGACCCCTATGGTTGTATCTCCATTTGTGTCCATTTTGTGTCTATTTGGAGGTCATAGGAGTGTCCTTTGTGTTGTGGTTGTGTCCATGTGGAAAAATCCCAAATTTGGACACACTATGTGTTGTTGTTATGTATGAATGAATTATTACATGTTTAATCTCATATTTTTGTATTGGAGATGTGTTCTATAGTGTCTCATATATATATATTAGTGTAGAGAGTGAGTTCTTGATATATTATGTTATATACTTGTGTTCGTTTGTCTCAAACTACCCAAATCCGTCATAATTTTTATCTACGTTTTTAATTTCAGCCCTAACTTAGAAATGTCATAACTTCTAGCTCAAAGATCGGTCTAATCTTCCATTTTTTTAAAAAAAAGCGTATTGAAGTTAGCTTTCCAAAAACATGTATTAATAGGCCTAATTCGTTCTGTAACTTTCTGGAGAATTATTTGAGTGTCAGCTGTACGAAAGACAAACGCGTTCTCGGTGTTTTCGCGATTCCGGGAGTTTCCGGAAACGAAAACGCGATCCGTTTGAAGTTTCGGAAAGCTAACACATAGATCTATAATATACTTTAATCCTAGATTTTAATTCATGCTGAGATGGTACAGTATTAATTATTAGTAGGAGTTACTATTCGACATATGCATTTTGTGCACCCTTGTGTGTAATATAATGTTCTATTTGATTTTAACCCATGTTAATGTATATACATTATGTAATTAAATAGAGAATGCAAGTATGAGTAAATATTTAAATAAATGATGTATGAGGTGTAAGTATCCTATCTAATGTAAGCATGTATAAGTATGGCTTGTAATGAATATGTAGGTTCCATAGTATGTAATATATGGTGCATATAGTGGTGCAAAAGAATAAACGAATGATGAATGAATGCAAGCATGAATGTAATGTAATAATAGATGTAATATATGTAGCCTTGTTAGGAATAAAACTGGAATTTAGTTTTGTTTCACTAAATAAGAGATACATGAGAACTCATATATGTGAATGTTAACTTCCTATTGACACTTTGCTACACAACTGTCATGCCTCACTATCACTCCACACACAATGCACACTACACTATATAACCCTCACACCCTCACTCATTGACACTCTCACTCACACATTGCCTAACACTCATTCCATGATAACGCACACATGTTCTTGTGCACTTTCAACACACACACACACACACCCATGAACACATACACATGCTCTTCTCTCTCTCTCTCTCTCTCTCTCTCTCTCTATATATATATATATATATATATATATATATATATATACTATAAAAAAAAAATACTATACATGGTTAAATGTGTTAATGTGGTAAATAGAGTTTTCCTATAGTTATATATACATATATGTGATATAGGGCCTAGTGTTGAATTCTCTTTTCATGTACACCTCCATGTTCACACACACATATAGCTTTACATGTTAGCTTCCTTTCTCTTATGTATAATATTGAATGTGATGGCTTATGTTTGGCTTGTATAGCCTTGTGATTGGCGTGTGATTGCTAGACTAGGCTTGGTTAGGCCAAGTGAGACTTATTAGACTTGTTGGGCTAGGATTTGACCTACTTGACCTAGTTTGACTAGTCTAGTTGACTGGAGTTGACCAAGTGTTGACTTTAGTCTAGTTTGATCTAGACAGCATGCAGATGCATTGTAGATTATATTTATCATTCCCTGTGTACATCTTGACTTGTGTTGCTCTAACTAGGAGTCAGGTACCTCATCTCGGACAGTACATTTACTTCAGACATTCAGATACGAGGCGAGTACATTCTCTGACCGTTTCATACTTGTCTGGATTTATATTCTTCCTCTAGATTACTGTACTTGATGCTGACACGATCATTATCACGGATTGGTACTATACGGATCTTCTTCTGAGATGTTATCTCCTTGTATTCACTAAATACATATTGTGATGTGAGTTTCACTTACATATTGTATTTATTGAATACCCTTATCATTGTACACTCATTGTGCATATTGTACTCTTATTATCACATTGAGCCATTGTACAAGCCATTGTACAAGCCATTGTACAAGCCATTGTATAAGCCATTGTACAAGCCAATGTATAAGGTAACGTAACTGAATTGGATCCTTGTGTATTGATTGGGGAGGAAGAGTAAAATTGGTTATATGATCAATCCTATTGTATAAGAAATTGTATATGTCCATTGTACACCCACGTACAAAGGAGTCCCATTTTATTGTATAACCTAACCCGTTTACATAACCATATTATACTCTAAATCATAGTAGGCTTACAGTTCTTATTTATCCTATTTAGATATTTTCTGTAATCAAATCTCTATTGTTTTTCATATACTTCTTAATTTCAGCATTTCATGTACCTTACTCTATTGTATATTTTATATTTCCTAACATGATATGAACTGCGTGAGATGTTTTGTGCTCGCTTCCGTCCTGACTGGACCTGTTGAAAATTTTACATAGGATGATGAGGCACCCTGCACCCTTACTTGGAGTTTGCCTAGTTGACACTCGCGACCTGGACCCCAGGGGAGGTTCAGGCAGCTGCTGAGGACGATACCTTGCTTAGTATAGATAGTTTAGACTGTTTTCCTTTTATGTTTAGTTGTTGTTCTTGATTCAGAGTTTGTATATTGTAGAGATGTTGAGACTTGTATTTTATTTCTGTTGTACCTCGGTTGAGGATTCTCTTATCTATTTTATCGTGCCATATTCTATCTCTAGATTGTGATTGAGTTATACCTCTGTATTGGCCTCCATATGAAGAGCATTTATATTATGTTAGTTATAGTTCATGACCTAGAACAGCGTTCTACCGCCGACACTGCGGCGTAGGCTGGGCGTTGTTACGCTCTCGTACCCTCACAGTGGGTGCGGGTCGTGACACTTCCAAGTTCACAAATCACTCAAAACAAATCAAAATTCGGATTTTCAAAGGTCCATTTTGAGTAAAATCAAATTCTCTACAACATGGAACAATCAAAACCTGAAAATAGAGAAGTTTGATAGATCAAAACCCAAGAAAACTAATATTTGAATAAACTTAGATCTATAAGAATTAATCCTCCAAAACCAAAAATGCTAAGTACTAAAGAGTCTTAGAAGCTTGTAGGAAAGACAATAGAATAATTAAAATGGAGTTCCTCTATAAAGCAAGATAATACTTGCCTAAGGGTTTGGGAGAGAATTCATAGAGAAGAGAAATAAATGAAAGAGTAATGAGGAGAGAGAGAGTGGAGTTGGGTTATAAAGGGGGTTTATTATGATGAACCACTTGGCCTAAATCAAGCCAAAATAAATCAAGTCGAGCTAAACCAAGACCAAACCAAGCCAAGCCATGCTAGACAAGTCAAAATACGGGTTGGATATCCGTACACTTATACTGGAAATACGTATGACAAAAAACGGGAGTGACAACTCTACCCACCTTAAAAGAATTCTGTCCTCGAAATTTAATCAAGAGGCTAGAGATGTCGGGACAAGCTATACTAATCACAAGCAATCTACGACTAGCAGTCAATCAAGCAATCATTCATACAAGCAAGGAATTAAAAGCATAAGGCATAAGGACGAAATTATCCCTTATGAGTCAAACAGGTATGGATATCGCGATCGGATATCATTCTCATGCTCCCACGTTGACTCACCCAAAGAGTGATGATCCCAAACAACACTGACTAGACTAATAGTTCTGTTCTTGAGTATCTTCTCTCTCCGGTCTAATATGGATACGAGTCTTTCCTCATACGAAAGGTTGGTACCAACAACTAATTCTGAATGATCAAGGACATGACTCGAATCTGGGATATACCGTCGTAATTGGGATACATTAAAGACATCATGTACCTCACGTAATGACGGCGGAAGAGTGAGACGATAGGACACATCACCTACTCGCTCAAGAATATCGAACGGCCCTATATGCCTAGGACTAAGCTTTCTCCGTAACGCTAAAACGAATGACGCCACGGGTAGGCGAGATCCTAAGGAATACGTAGTCGTCGATAGAAAATTCAAGGGAACGTCGATGAGAATTGGCCCAATGATGTTGACGATCTTGTGCAACTCGAAGGTGATCTCTGACTTGTCTGACCACCTCAATAGTCTGCATAATCATCCCTGGACCAAGCATCTGTCTTTCACCTATATCATCCCATGCTAACAGGAATCTGCACTTCCTTCTATACAGTGGGCCTCAAATGGTGCCATCTGTATACTGGCCAGGAAACTGTTGTTATAGGAGAACTCTACTAGATGCAGGTGATTTTTCCACGAACTATCAAAGTCAAGCATACAAGACCATAACATATCTTCAAGAGTCTAGATCGTGTGTTCTGACTGACCATCTGTATGTAGATGATAAGCTGAACTGAACTTGAGACGAGTTCCCAAACTCTTCTGAAGACTCCGCCAAAAGTATGATGTATATCTTGAATCTCTGTCCGATACAATACTGACTGGTACTCCATGCAAACTGACTATCTGCCTGAGGTACATCTCTGCAAGCTGATCCGTCGACTGACCAATCATGAAAGGGAGAAAATGAGCTACCTTGGTGAGTCTGTCAACTATAACCCAGATAGTATCTCTTTCAGCTGGGGATTTGGGTAACCCAGTTACAAAATCCATAGTAATATGCTCCCATTTCTATTCTGAGATCGATAAAGGTTGAATAAGTCCAGCTGGTCTCTGATGTTCAGCTTTAACTTGTTGACAAACTAAACAATGAGAGGCAAATCGGGCTATCTCCCTCTTCATGCCATTTTACCAAAAATGCTGACGGATATCACGATTCATCTTCGTACCGTCGGCATGAATTAAATACTGTGAACTGTGAGCTTCTACCATAATTTTGTGTCTGATGTCACCACTGGATACACAAAGACACCTTCTATGTCGAAGTGTACCATCCTCATGAATACATAATTCTGCTCTCCGTCCTGCTACACATTCTGTCCTAAGCCGCTGAAGCTTAGAATCCGTTGACCGAGCTAACTTAATCCTCCCAACTATACTGGACTGAACTTGCATACTGGCCATCAATGCAACATTGGAAGGAAGAACTAGCTCAATACCCATCTTCTGAAGATCTGCTAACAACTCTGGCTGTGTTGTTAGAAAATAAACTCCGACTCTTCTGCTTAATACATCTGTAACAACGTTGGCCTTCCTCGGATGATACTGCAGGTTGATGTCGTAATCCACAAGTAGCTCTAGCCATCTTCTTTGACGCATGTTAAGATCCTTCTGAGTAAACACATACTTAAGACTCTTATGGTCGTTGAAAATCTCCACCCGATCTCCATACAAATAATGTCTCCACAACTTAAGTACGAAAACCACTGCTGCTAATTCCAAGTCGTGAGTTGGATAACTCCTCTCATGGTCACGAAGCTGACGTGATGCATAAGCTACTACCTTACCATATTACATCAAGACACATCATAATCCTCTGCCGGAAGCATCACAATAAACTGAAAATCCTCCAGTCCCATCTGGAAACGTAAGAATGGGGGCCATCATCAATCTTTGCTTCAACTTCTCGAATAAACTCTGACACTCTACTTTCCAAGCAAACTGCACATCCTTGCGGGTCAATTGTGTCAATAGTGCTAAAATCCAAGCAAAGTCTGATACAAACCGCCGGTAATAGCCGGTCAATCCTAGGAAACTCTGAACTTCTACGACAGTTCTGGGTACTGGCTATGTCTCTATAGCCACTATCTTCTGGGGGTCCACTTCCACTCCACCTCTGGTGATGATATGACCTAAGTACAAAATACGATCCAGCCAAAATTTGCACTTACTGAACTTCGCGTACAACTGGTGTTCCCTGAGAATATGAAGAACTACACAGAGATGCTGCTCATGCTCTGCCTCATTCTTGCTATAGACTAAGATGTCATCTATAAATACTATCACGAACTGGTCCAAATAGGGCATAAAGATACGATTCATGAGGTCCATAAATACGGCTGGCGTATTAGTCACTCCAAATGGCATAACAAGGAACTCCTAATGTCCATATCTAGATCTGAATGCTGTCTTCGGGATGCCTTGCTCTCTGACTCTGATCTGATGATACCCTGACCGCAAGTCAATCTTCGAGAATACTGTCGCTCCTCTGAGTTGATCAAATAAATTATCTATCCTTGGTAGGGGATATATGTTCTTGATTGTTACAGAGTTGAAGGTACGATAATCAACACATAATCTTGACGTACCATCATTCTTTTTCACAAGTATCGAGGCTCTCCAAGGCGATCCACTAGCACGAATAAATTTCTTGGTTCTGAGTTCTTCAATCATCTTGTACAAGATCTCTAACTCCGAATGTGCCATTCTGTAGACTCTCTCTGACACTGGTGCCATCCTTGGAAGCAAATCAATTGTGAACTCTATCTCTCTCTCTCTGGGGGCATGCTTGAAAGCTCTTAAAAAAATACATCAGGAAACTCTTCTACTACTATGGAAAACTGAACTGCTATTGCTACTGTCATCCGCAAGACTGGTAGAGAATGTTCTACTTCGTCTCTGAAAAATGAAAACTCTACTTCGTCGGGAATACCAAAAATAATCCTGACAATATGGCAGTCTATTCTTGCATATTTATCCTTCAACCAATCCATTCCTAGGACCGCATCATAGTCGGCCATCGAAAATTCTATCAATCTAGCGAAAAACTCTCTACCGCTAACTACGATTCAACACGAGAAAAAGACTCTATCTACCCCCACAAGACTGTTAACAATAAGTATATTGAGCCTTAATGATAATGACTCGGGCTCTAGTCCTATCCGTATAACAAATCGTACAGACATAAATGAATGTGATGCACTCGAATCAAATAATACCGATACTGGAAAAGAGTTGACGAGAATGGTACCTGCCACCACCTCACCTGATGCCAATTCTTTTTCCACGGTCAGAGCCATAGCCTGACGTTATCCTTTTGGTGCTGGTCCCCTCTGCTGGAAACCTCTCTGCCGATTTTAAATCTGAGCTTGGGCATACTGTTGAGCCTGAGGCGACAATGGCATCGGAGGCTGGTACTGATGCTGTACTGGTGCTGGACCCCTAACAGATGGACTGGTTAGGTTTGTTGACGATGAACTGGCTCTATTCGGACAGGACCCTATCTTGTGGTCCGGTGCCCCACAAGCCATTCTGAATCTTGAGAGAAAGAGATCGAAGTATGCTAATCAAATATTGGTGCCTATGAGGAGGATGCATAGACACACACAGAACATGAACGACGCGTGAAGTCCCTCATTCTCTCAACTAAGATTCATCTTGGTGAGTTGCTCTAACCGGGCTTGTATTTATTTGTACGCCCTAATAAAAATGATCTCTAGTCCACTCTTTTGTTGCGTCCCTCTGATCAACGATACCGAAAACAACAAAAGATAATAATAAGAATGAACGCTAAATGACTGCAAAGGAAATGAATGCTATTGAATGCTATCGAATGACCGAATGAGAATTGAATGCTAATGAATGACCGAACGATTAAGGCAAGTTATGAACTTGTCGCTACCTGTTGCACTGTTAAGTTTTATCTGATAAAAGAGAACAAGTCATGCATTGGTCTCGGACAACTTGTTAACAAGGTAATAGTCTCTTGATGATACCGGAGGCACCCAGGATCGATCGACCTAGGAGAGATTGTAATATCACCCTGAGGTAAATGCTACATCTCGAAAATATTGTGTCCTTAGCGACGAACTGAACCACGAGTCTCAGCGGCTAATCATGGGGAGCGAACCCATGGACCACCATGTAGTTAGGACATGCATTTGAACAAATCCTTATTGCAAAACCTAATACTGAACGATGACGGTAAAGAATGCTTCTTATATACATATACAAATTGTGCTAACCTATTTTGTGCAGGGATGACTGTCGGCGATGGGTAAGTTGGTTATGAAATATTCTACTGTCATATTTCTTATGAATTGTTAAAACGAACCTACACAAGTAGAAAGAGCACTAGTAAATATGTAGCTTCACATGTTGACTTAGTACAGATATTTATGAGTTTTGGCAAAAAATCGCTCGCCAGTACATGATGTGTGCTGACCCACGTTGTGGGCATCCTTTTCAGAAAGCAAAGGAGACAGGCGGATTTCAAGTGAGACATTAAAGCTCGTCTAGCCCAGTAGAGCTCATGGTTGCCTCAAGCTACCTTTCATTTCCAGTCAAGTCGCAAGTTTCTTTTCCTTTGAAGGTGTCTTTACATTTTAAGCATGTAATAAAGGGATATGATGTATGGACATTACGACTATTTACAAAAGAGAGTTTTTATGAGAATTATGTAGCCAAGATAAGGCATTCTGAGTTTGCAAAACTTTGTACTTGTATTCCTATCAAGTCTATCAATAAAAGAAATATTTTTATTTTAATTCTCTGTCCCACATTTTGTAATTAAATATGTTGTGTGCGTGTGTTTCGCTTTGTCTAGTTGTTTGTGCAGGTACTGGCCTTGTGCAAGCGCAACTTAGGCTTGCACGACATCACGCCTTAGCAAGGACGAACGATCCTGCAGGGATCAAAGCGAGGACGAACGACCCTAGCGGGATCGGGGCATGACAAAGTGGTATCAGAGCATGACTTTAGGTCCTTGGCCTCTTGCAAATATCATTATTGAAAAAGTATATGTATAAGTATCTTGATGGCTTTCAAAAAGTCTCGATTTCGAGTAATGAAAAACCAATGCCCTATACAATAAGTCCATAATATTTTATGAGACTGACAGAAGTTATACTCTTTTGTAGAGAAATGGCTCCTCCTCGACCATCTGGCTCGACCGATCCGATAGAGCGGATTATGACCATGATGGAACTGCAGAGACAGGATGCCGAGGAACGTAGCCAAATATAACAGTGTAACCACCACTTTTCTAAAACAAGGGTAATTTTGAACTTTTATAAAATTTATTATTTAATAATAGGATTAATGATTTATGGTGAATTTTAATTAATTTAAAACTAATTAATTTGGTGTGTTATGACTTTGACCTTTTTACTAGTGTAACCTTAGACCTACTTAGCCTAGAGACTAACCATGACCATGGAGACCTAACCATGTGATTAGATTAGCAAATTATCACTTTTTAGGTTAGGGGTATTTTGGTCATTTGAGACTTTTTGATTAATTAGAATTATGGTTAATTAATAATGTGCTAATCAAGGTATTAGGCCTTAACCTAGAAATGACCTAATCTAGATATTGATCATGAGCCTAGATATTACATTGGAAGTTTCTAACTAGATGACAAGGTTAGTGATATCTAGATATTATGTTAAGTTAGATATTTTGGTTAGAAAATCCTAATTTAGATGGGCCTTTACGTAAAGGCTTGAATTACACTTGCTAGAAGGCTTTAAACCCCAATTGAACTAACCCTAACCCTAGATATTTCCTATGACAGCCAATGGTAGCCCCTCCTCCTATATAAACACATGTTAGCACCCCCTGCCTTTTTTCATTACATCTTCAAACCCTAATTTGTGTTCTTCCCCAAATTCACCCACTTTATCCAAATCAACTCCAAATTGAGCTTAATCAATTGCAAATCACTCCCCTACTGTAGAAGCGGTTTCTATTGGCTAGCTAACAAGGATTGGGAGCAATTTAACCATTGGAGTTTGGTGGAGACCTAGATCTAGAAGGTTTCTTTGAGATTCTAACTCTCAATAGGTAATGGCCTCTAAACCTAATAATATTTTGATTTCTCTTCATAGATACATTTATTTAGGATCCTCATAGATGTAGGTCAAGTTTGGTAGGAAATCGAATCCATTTATGGTGTGTATCGGAGTGCTATGTAATGTGTTTGATGAAATGCCTCAAAGAAATGAATGTTAATGATTTTTAAAACTAATTATATGATTTTGAAGTTAATTATATGTATATTACATTTCTAATAGACTGAGCACAATTTAGGCACATTTTCGTGTCCAAATTGGACACGGGGACACTGTACGAGGCTGTGGTGCCCTCCCCTGCTACCTGACACGTCGTACTCACTGTACACGACACGGGGTGACACAAGATTTTGTAAACACATGGGGACAACCACTGATAGCCCACACAAAAAGTTTGAGGTCAATTGGTAAAGTATTCGAGGAGTTATTCCTCTTGTACTGGTCGCACACACACGCGCACACATTGTGACACCCACTGACACGGGCTTGGATACGACACACGATGCCACGTGGACACGATTCAGGCTATGGGACATGTAGTCCAAGACCTAGGCTATCATCTGACACGACCACGAGACCTATTAGTTGGACACGCGTGTCCCTAGATTGGTCGACACACCCCACACACACCACTGTCTACGCAGTTCTGATACTTCGACCCCGGACACTTGTTTGGACACTGACATGACCCTTGGACACATTTGTATGCACACACACACACACACACACACACACACACTCGACTCCTCTTGACATGTTTTGGGTTTTATTTAGGTTGTGGGGTTTGGCAGTTGAAATGCAATCTCAGGTTTTCCTGAGATTGAGTTTGAAATTTCTGAGATACAAGGTTGGATTTAGTTTATTGACTGTGAGTTGAGTTGGGGGTTTGAGTTAAATTGAATGTTTAGAAGTTGTTGGTTGTATACTCAGTTTCCTGAGATATATATATGTGGATTAGAAATGTGTTGGCTTGGTATATTTAGTTCATATATGTAGAGTAGTGATATATAGCTGAGATTATATATGCATGAGATTCATGTGGGGTAAGGTTATGATATAAAGGGGCTTGCTATATTTGGATTTGAGATGATGTATATATCTCTATGTTGCAATCTCAGTTTATGAGTAGATATGTATATATATACTTTGATACATATAGATGACTTTGGGTTGTTTGGAGTTTGGATCTTGTTTATATATATAATAGATTGATATATATGTGTGAGCCTAAGATGAGATGGGGGTTGATCTTAAGTAGCAGTAGCATGTTGCCTAGTGTCCTTAGCTCATGTAAGTGTTAGTGAGCTCTCTTGTGAGTTTAGTATGACATGAGTTAGAACAGTGAGGAGTGTTCAGATGTGGACAGCAGTGGCAGCAGGGGGTGACAGCAAGGGGGCAGGCCCTGGTTTGGAATGTGGGGGCTTGTATGCCTAGTGGTGAGGGTTCTTCCTAATGTCTAGGTAGGTAATTCAAATACCTATAATTGTATTTATAGTTTGGATGGATATATATGCATAAAGGACAGGGGGTAGAGTTCAGCCTAGGTGCATAGTAGGCTAAGCATTGTATGTCATATATGTATGAGATATATATACTTGTGAGGATACATGTATAGCATATATGTATGTATTATGGTTATATGAGTATATTCATATTATGAGGATGGGTTAGAGTGCGTGGGTTAGATATATAAGTAATAGTATATGCATTAAGTGTAAGGACATATATATATATATATATATATATATATATATATATATATATATATATATATATATATATATATATATATATATATATATATTTTTTAATATATATATATATATATATATATATATATATATATATATATATATATATATATATATATATATATATATATATATATTTAAATATACATACATATGGTTTTATGAGGTTATATATATATATATATATATATATATATATATATATATATATATATATATATATATATATATATATATATATATATATATTTTTTTTTTTTTTTTTTTTTTTTTGTGTAAGGACATATATATATATATATATATATATATATATATATATATATATATATATATATATATATATATATGTATATATATATATATATATATATATATATATATATATATATATATATATATATATATATTTTTAAATATACATACATATGGTTTTATGAGGGTATATATATATACATATATATATATATATATATATATATATATATATATATATATATATATATATACAGCCCTACCCCCCGCTCCCCCCTCCCTGAGGCGGCCCTCCGAGTCTCGGGCAGCGACCGCTTCGGATCCCCCTGGCTCTCGGCGTCCCCGCGACTCCGGGGTCTAGCTCCGCTCCGACTGGATCGCCTCCTCCGACTCCTCCGGCCCAGGCGCCCCCCGCCCTGCTAGCCGCCTTCCCCCGGCGCTTCCACCCCCCGTGCCTCTCCCCGCCTTGGCTGCGGACCTCCTCCCCGCGCTTCCTCCTTCCGTGCCACCCCCCGCCTCGGCAGCGAACCTCCTCCCGGCGCTCCCCGCCTCGGCAGCGGACTCCCCCCCCGGCGCCTCCCCCCGCCCCGGGCACGGACTTCCTCCCGGCGCTTCCTCCCTATGCGCTTCCTCCCGCCTCGGCCGCGGACTTCCTCCCCCCTCCCGTCGCCCATCTCGCCGAGCCTCCAACCACCTCGACGGAGGCCTACTTTCCAGCCTCCATCTCTCTGCGGTGGAACTGGAACCCCCTCCCTACCCAGTCGGTTGTGTCCTACTGGTACCCTCCTGTCCCCGGCGGCTCCGATCCCCCTCCACTTCGTCGTGGGGGTTGGGCCCCTACTTCTAGCCCCAGCCGCCGCCTCGGGACCCCCGGCCACCGCTTGGCCTCCTCCGCCGGGGCTCGAGATTCCCTCCGGGTCGTCCTCCTGCGTCGGACCCCCCATACCCCCCCCGGGCCGGCCTCCTGCGCTGGACCCCCTCCTCTCCGGCCTTGCGGCTCCGGTCAGCGCTCCGGGAGGGAGTCCCGTGCCCCTCGTGCCGTGCGCCCCCCTTGGTCTTCGCGCCTCAATCCCCCCTTGGGCAGTGTGCCCACCCCCTCAGGCTTCGTGGCCTCTTGGAGCAGCGTGCCCACTCCCACTTGTCAATTTTCAAATATTTGAAATTTTGAATTTCGAAATTTCAATTATTTTCAAACACAGACGTTACCCAAAATTTTGGTTTTCCAAAATTTTGTATTTTCGATTTTCAGCCTTCTGGCTTTTTTCACTTTGCTAATTAGGGCCCTTTTGTGTTTTGGCCCGGGACCCGTTTGTATCGCTCTTCTTGAGCCACCGTCTCTTTTTCAATGAAATGTCTTTCTTAAAATAAATAAATAAATATAAATATATATATATATATATATATATATATATATATATATATATATATATATATATATATGTATGTATGTAATTGTATTGTGAGTATATATATATAGGTGGTAATGTATACCAATAAAATGTAGTATTTGATATCCTAGTTATGAGATAGCCCAGTTGACCTAGTTTGACTAGAATGTTGACCAGAGTTGACCAAAGATGACTTTGACCTAGATTGACCTAGAATTATGTAGATTGCATTATAAACTTCAATTATTACATATCGAACACCTTATAACCTGTTTTGCTCTAAATAGGATATTGTGACTCCGGTTCGGACATCTATATTTTATCAGTCTTTCAGGGTATCAGGCGAGTACATTCTCTTATAGTTCTTTCATTTATTTGTCGATTACTGTATTTCATTTCTAGTTAGTTCTATTTGATACTCTGTTACAAACACGGATTGATATTATTGGATCCATTGCATGCGACACTCACCTTTTACGTCTGGCCTTTATTACTGGAACTATTATTGGAATCACCTACTGGCATCATCATGTTCTGGCTAGACTTGTACTTACTTTCATGTCGGGTTATGGATTCACTTGTACTTGTTGGACGGGAAAATATTTGAGTAGATATGTGAACATTCCCATACTGGAACCACCTCCCTTGGACTTATATTGGAAACGATAGCCATCCCTCACCTGATCAATGTGTGATGTGTCGTATTACCTATAATCGTTTACATGTCGATCTCGATATTTTAAAACACAATGTTAGAGTATTGTCGGACTCACCCTGGATTATTGATCATGTACCACTAAAAAAATTTGTCAGATTAGCGACGTTTATTAACGTCGCTACGTTTTTAGCGACGTCCTGGAAAAGTCGAAAAAAAAGCATGTCACTAATCGAAAAAATGTCGCAAAAACGTCGCTATGGTGACGTAAATTAGCGACGGTCATAACGTCGCTAAATAACGACGTTATTTATAAAGTTTCCTTGTGGTCGCCGATTAGCGACACATTAGCGACGTTTTTGCGACGATGTGGTGACATTAGATTGTTTGCCACGTCAGTAATTTAGCGACATTTTTAGCGACGTATAGAAACGTCGCTAAATTTTAGCGACGCATATAAACGTCGCTACAAATGTCGCTAAATTGAAAAAAATAAAGAAAAAAAATACAGAATCCAGAATGCAAATGTACAATCCAAAATACAAAATCCAATCCAATCCAAAATACAGAATCCAATCCAATCCAAAATATAGAATCCAATCCCTGGGTTCGTCGATCCCTTCGGTGGAACACTCAACACCGGCACGCACAATACAATCCAGAATAGACAAAAAATATAAAAAACAAATAATATCCTCAATGAATAATATAAGGTACAAATATAGAGAACAAAGTCCAATATCCTCAAATACGTACAAAGTAAAAATTACAGAGTCCGAAAATGCAAAAACAAAACTACTGATCGCCTGAAGCTGGAGCTGGAGGAGGAGCGCCACCAGATGACTGTCGCCGATCGTCTGATACTCCTCCGGTGACAGGCTGACGAGCATGTCCTCCCGTGTACCGTCGGATGTAGACGATGCTCCCGGCGTACTAGACGGTCGCTCCGTAGCCATCTCGCAGAACTGCCGCATCTGCTTGACCAACCGCTGCGTAGTCTCCTGCATAGCGCGGGAAATCTGTCGCAGCGTCTCAGTCGTCTCCTCAAGCCTCTCCAAATGTGAGATGAGCACAGGATCATCCGTATGCGGCTGCGGCTGCGATGCCGCCATCCTCTGCTGTATCTCGTCACACAGAGCTATGATCTGCGCATCGATACTCTGCTGGGCTAACAACGACTCCTCAGTCTGTGCAGGATCGGGCACACTAGTGGCGGTCCTAGAGGCCCGTGACGCAATGAAGGCACCATAGGAACCCGTACCATCGTACGTACCCCTATGCATGCCACTAATGGCCCTCATCCACAGCTCGTCATCTGATTGAGCTACGGCGACCCGGGGCTGCTGGAAAGTGCTAGCTCCAGCTCCCTCTGACTGTATCGACCCAGCCTCCCTAAGCCTCAAAAATTCGACCTAGAAATAACATTTATATGAATTCTCTACGTAACTAAAAATTAATAGTATGGACCCGGCCTCCTCAGCTGCATTACGATTATATGGATCGAAACTAGGCCCCACAGCGTCGAAGACCATGTCCACGTACTCATTGTCGACACCAGTTCTGTTGTGGACATTCATATAAGTCTCCACATAAGGCTCCGCTTGGAATGCTAAAGGTACAAGCCCTCCGTGTGCGGTCCACTGGTAGTAATTCGGAAGGAAACCCTTTGTGTATAAGTGATACGTCACATCCAATTCTGGTTGAAACTTCATGTTCTGATATTTTGCACACGGACACTTAATGTCCATGTCATCCATGGATTGAGGAAATGCCTTCACGAATTAGAGAAATTATTCTACTCTGGTGATGTATTCATCTCGCACACCGCACCTATCATCTCGAATGTGGTTGTATATCCACGAACAGTCTCGCACATACATGGATATAGCCATTTCTAGATATCTGTAAATATGAATAAACTTTAAAACTGAAACGAATATACTACATACTACATACATACATATATACTGCGAGCCACTTAGGAGCCCCACCCCGAGCAGCAGACCCCCCCCACCCCACGAGCAGCAAGAAGGTCCTAACCCCGAGCCCATCGTCGAACCCGACGAGCCGACGTACGGCAGTGACTCGAGGGCATCGAGTGGCACGAATTTGGGTTCCCTCCTGTTACCGCACGAGGGAGCAGGGACGTATCGGATCATCCGCAACATGGCTCGGGTTAGGGTTAGGGTTAGGGTTAGCTAGGGTCAGGGTTCGGGACGTCGGAACGGGACGATAGGCTCGTTCGGTCGGCACCGCAACACCCCTAACCAAGGTTCAAAATCTCGGTAACGGAATCGTTATCGGACCATTCCTATGAGTATCGGAATCAGGGGTATCGGCACTATCGGTGGTTTCGAATCGGAGTATCAAATTTTTCTGTGTCGAAAAACAAATAATTATTAGTAAATTATCGAATTTTTGAAATTGAGTGAAATAGAGTCACCCTTATCGATTCCTTTACATACGATAGATACGATTTCATCTTCTATATGCTTTTAGTAAATTATCGGACAGTATCGGGTATCGGTCAGTATCGGATCGGGACATTCTAAACAAAATCGGTATCGACAGTATCGTATCGGCATCATATGCAATGATATGTAACCCTAACCCTCACCCCCTCCCCTCCCCTCCCCTCCCCAGCAACCCCCCACCCCCTGTCCCTCCCCCCCAATCCCCCTAACCCTAACCCGAACCCCCCAGCCCCCCTCCCCTCCCTAGCTCCCCATCACCCCCCTGCCCCTCTCCCCCACCACCTCTAACCTTCACACGAACCCCCCCAGCCCACCCTCACCCCCCTGCCCCTCCCCCCACCACCCCTAACCCTAACCCGAACCCTAACCCTAACCCTCCCCCCCAGCCCCCCTCCTCACCCCCAGCCGCCCTTACCCTCCAGCCACCCCTCATTCATCACCTAACCACCCGCATCCCCCATGCCCCTCCCCCCAGCAACCCCCCTCACCCCCAACCACCCTCACCCCCCTGCCCCTCCCTCCGAGCCACCCGTACCCCCCAACCACCCACAACCAAAATAGAGAGAGAAGTTACATACCGGAGAGGAAGGAGAGTCCGCCGTACCGGAGGGGAAAGTGAGGAGAGAGAGTGAGAGAGTAAAAATGGGAGGAAATGAATCGAGGGTATTTTAATTAAAAATTAGCAACGTTATGAGGAACATCGCTAAATTCGTCGCTATTAGCGACGTAATGGCGACGTTTAGCGACAAAAAGCTCATTTAATTAAAATACATCGCTGGTACGTCGCTATTTTCATCGCTAATAGCGACGATTAGCGATGTTTTACGTAAACATCACTAATTTGCAAAATTTAGCGACATTTTCACTAACGTCGCTAATAGAGCAGATTTTAGTAGTGTACTGGATTCATCTTGTACTGGACTCACACTGGGATCACACTTGACTTACATTGTACTGTCTGGACTTATATCATGTTATTCTAGTTTAGCTAGCTTGTGTTACAGTCTTCATTGCCATATTATTTTGATTTTTTACATTACTTCTCTTGTACTTTAACTGTTGCTCTATATCATCACCTGTATAAAACCTCCATGTTCATCAATATAACTGTCTATAACTGCTTTATAGTCTTTGTCATTTACTTGGGATTTCTAGATGAGTTGTGCTCGTTCTAATCCCGACTGGATACGTTGACAAAATATTACAGATGTTTGTCCCGAGGACATTTGCCCTACTTGCTATGGACCCGGAGATGGATTAGCTACCTTTGGCCCCAATCCTCAGGAGTGATCAAGAGACTAGCTAGTAGACTTGCTTTAGATTCATATTTAGAACTTGAATTGTAATAACGTGAGATATTGAGTTGTATTTGAGTTTGTTTGAGATATTATTATTTAGTAGTTTTATTTGTCGCCGTTGTTTAGTCTTATTAGTTATAAAACTTCTGTGTTATCTTATCGTACTTAGACTGTGATTGAGCTTCATTATATCTATACTTGTCCTCCGTTCGGAGTTGAGATTATGACAAGTATATTATATATTTGCGTGAGTTATTGTTTTGATAGTAACCTAGAACAGCGTTCTACCGCCGATTCTGTGGCATAGGCTGGGCGCTATTACATACTTGTACCCTTACACCGGGTTCGGGTCGTGACAAACAGGCCCGACTGGAGGCCCAGCAAAAATAACTGGATGTCTTGACCCAGCTCGTAACTTCGTTCACGAAAAATCGAGATACCACCACAGCGACCAAACCGATGGGCACACCCAAGATTGAGCCCGTGGATGGTGACGAACCCCAGCCGGCGCGTAGGCATTCTTCCTTTAAGCTAAAGGACGTCTTGGATGTGAAATCTCCAGAATTTGAGGGCAGGACATCACCAGATAAGGTGGTGGACTGGATCGATAAAATGGAGAGTCTGTTCATATTCGTAGGAGTTTCGAGTAGCAAGAAGGTAATGTGTGCCGCTCTGCTACTACGACTGCGGGAAAAAGACTGGTGGAAAGCAAAAAAGCGGACGCTGCTGTGGACACACAAAAAGAAGAAGAAGAAAATGCTGTCTTTTCTTTTATTGGCACAAGGCACCATAAATCGAGTACGCCTGAGAGATCCTGTGCTGAGGATCCACGAGTACAAAAAAAGAATTTTGGGGAATGGGACGATGGAGATCGAGCGGCAGTTGCTCCTTTACTCCGTTGACACTCCAATTACAAAAGTGGGAGAAAACCTAAGAAAATTGCTAACTCTCGGCTCACTGGCAAGAAGTGCAGCAATTTGTCTCTTGAAAGTGCTCTCCGTCTTGTGTGTTGAAGAGGGATAAGGCCCCCCTTTTATAGTCGTTCTTGAGCTAGAATGTTATTATGCACCCATATGAGGAAACACGCTGGTTTTTATGTGGGCGCATAGTCCTGCTTTGGACGCATAGGACGTAGGCGCATACAGGCTGCAAGATTATGGGTTAGTCATGGCATTGACGTGGCCGCATGCTTCGGTGCACGACTGCTCGTGGAGACTGACGTGGCCGTGCGCTTCGATGCACGTTTTAATCATGGCTTTGACTGAGTCAGGCTTGGGTGCATAGCCATGTCTCAGGCTATGCGCCCTCCTTTCGGGGGAGTTAGTCTTAGGCGCATGGAACTTCACTGGCTGGGCGCATGAAGTTGTACTGACTGGGCGCATGAAGTTGTACTGACTGGGCACATGAAGCTTCGTTGGCTGAGCGCATGGAGCTCCACTGACTGGGCGTATAGGGCTTTACTGACTTGGGCGCATGGGGCTTCATTTGCTGAAAATTTTTTATGCTTCTACAAGACTCCCTTCAAAGTTTTCGATACTTGAACAATGTTCGAAATACTTTGAAAGAAGCATGTATCGTCTTCTTGCGAGGCAATGGACGCATAGCACGGCTCTCTCCTTGGGCGCATAGTATTTGGCCAGCCTGTCAGGGAGATACGACTGTTGAGATTTTTTTTCGAAATCCGAACTGACAGATTCATCGGAACAAAATTTGAAGCGGTCCATCCTTCATACGTCGTCCACGTCAGCAAGGGACAATTGCATAGTATGCAGAGAGCAGATCCTCACGTGGGCGTATAGGCTGTAGTGGGCGCATACAACACAATGGGCGCATACAGCAGGTGGGCGCATAGTATAGCCCGTGCCTATAAATAGACCCTTGGAGGAGAGAGGAAGTTTATTATTCCTTTCTCTTTAAATTTTTTAGAAAAACTCTTCAACTTCTGTCTTTGAGAACCATGTCTCCCAAGGTCGCCAAGAGATCCGTGAAGGGTAAGGGGGCTGCGTCTAGTGACTCTCCTCCTACGGCAGCGTCTTCGGCAGTCCAGGACCCGATTCTGGGTGAGGGCATGCTTCAAAAATAAAGTCTCGAGCGTTAATTCGTGACGTTCGGATTTTTCTTCTATCCGGAAGCTTGCGCCTAAGAAAACAAACTTCTGTGAGCATTACAATGCGCCTACAGAAGTCATGCGCCAACACTGTGGTGCGCTACGCGCCCATGTGTTGCCACGTTATGCGCCCTCTAAGCAGTGGCATGTTATGCGCCTACTGACTGTTCGTATGTTTATGTGCCCGCACGTCTTATTTTAGGCGCATATCCCTCTGGGCGCATAGGAGTCTTCAGGACTTAGCTTTTTCTGCCATTTTCTGAGTCTGACTTTCTTTTCTGTCTGTTTTGTAGGGATCTGGCTAGCAAATTTCTCCAGGATCGATATCGACGATTCTGGGCACGGTGAAGATACAATACTTGATGTACACATCAGAGAGCTGAGGACTCTTCAAGTTTTGGAAGGGTTCTGGCTAGCAAATTTCTCCAGGACCGGCATCGGCGATTCTCGAAGAGTCGGACGGTAGTTGGGCGTCGTCGTGAAAGTTCTGCTTTTACGGTTCTTCAAGTAGGCAAAAGCAACACTAGAGATGTTGTTTTGAAGGTATGGTCTTTTGGAGAAATGGGCCCACGACACCTGCAACATGGAGGAGAGAAGGTCACAATTTGTAGATGTTTTAGCATGCTATATTTGCCCCCCTCTGTGTATCTTCTCGAAGGTTCAACAGCCTTGTTTGCTTGCTCAGCAGTAAAACATGACCTCCTTTGAGGGCCACAAAACCACTTTTCGACGAAAGCATGGTGCTGCCAAGCTGATCAAGCTATGTGTTGCTGATGAGTAGCAGATCTTCCCTTCTTTTGGACATCAATGTAATCTTTTACTTTTTACCCAGATGAAGAGATGAAGAACTTTTTGTATTCCTCATGAGATGTAGTTCTGTGAATGTAACTGATTTTGAATAAACAGAGTACATTTGCTCCATTCTTTGCTTGTAATATTTGTGGTGATTATGTTGGAGAGCCAATCATTTGTGTAAAGGGTATCCCGCTAGGGGAGCTCCCACCCTCCTTTTTGTTTGCTTGAATCCATCGCCCTTCTGTACGCTGGCGATGCGGGTAATAGATTTGAAACAAAAACCCAATAGCGGTAATATGGATGTGATAGTTTTTATGGTCTTGACACCATGTCTTTTATCCCGGATTGTGTATAGGTGTCGAGTCAGAAGACTATGGTATCAGAGGTAGTATAGACGTGACATATGATAATCAGGAGCAATTTTGTAAAATATCGATGCTAGACGTAATGTGGACGTAGCAAGGATATTTTTGGTGGGTATTTCGCTGGAGAATTTTTGATGTGGACCTATTATCCTTTTTATATTCGAATGATTCGAATATAGATAATAAGTTGAACGAAGCTGCTAGTAGAGGTAATATGGTCATAATAGCAGAGGATGTTCTATATCTGACCAGAGGTAATATGGACGTGGAAATATATATAACATTAAGTAGGAGTGGATAATTCAGAGGTAACAGGGACGTGATTATCCTTGATGAATGATTTGCTCAGATGTTATGTCGACGTGGCAAAACATAATCATTTCACTGGGGAAATAATTATCAGAAAACAATTCGGAGGTAATAGGGACGTGATTTGTTTTCGTCAAACGGAGTCAAAAATGGAAATGATTCCACTGGGGAATATTTAGTGGACCTATTATCCAGGGCGTATTCAAGACTCTTGAAATACGGATAATAGTTAGATAGTTTTTTTTGAATCATATAAACATCGCACTGTACATTTACATGACTGAATATATGTGAACATTATGTAAAAGGGGTTACATATAATATTTTTTCAGGAACTTGCCATTGATAGGCATCGTGAGTAAGTCACCATCAGGTTTGGTCAGCCGGTACGCACCATTAGAATACACCGATTCTATGACGAAAGGGCCTTCCCATTTAGGCTGAAATTTCTCTTTTGTTTTGTGCGTCATGACCATCGGTCTTCTCACTGCTAGGACCAGCTCACCGACTTGGAAGACTATTTCCTTCACTTTTTTATTGAAGGCTCTGGAAAGGCGTGCTTGGTATAGCTCAATGCGCTGCTGAGATAACAAGCATTTTTCGTCTAGTGCTTCGAGCTCATGGAGTCGCAAATGATAGCTCTTTTCAGTAGTCAGCTCGCCGGCTAAAGCTACACGAAAAGAAGGAATCTGAATGTCTAGGGGAAGAACTGCTTCGCTCCCATAAACCAGAAAGAATAGCGTACTGTCTGTTGGAGTCCGGAACGTTGTGCGATAAGCCCCTAGACATTCACCGAGCTTCTCGTTCCAATCATACTTGTTTGAAGACACGAACTTCTTGAGAAGTTTTATAATAGTTTTGTTGAAGGCTTCTGCTAGCCCGTTAGCCGCTGGATTGTAGGCAGTAGAGGCTACATTCTGCATTCGATTCTTATCGCAGAACCGATAGAATGCATGGCTTGCGAACTGTGGACCATTATCATGAATGATCCTGCGAGATAGGCCGATGCGGTAGATGACGTGATGTTTTATAAAACTGATCACGTTTGACGTCTTTACTTCAGTGAGCGGTATAGCTTCCGTCCATTTGGAGAAGTAATCGGTTATGGCTAGGATAAACCAATGTCCTTTGGAGGATGGCGGACTGATTGGTCCTATGACATCCATGCCCCAGTCTTCAAACGGCCAAGATGCTATCGCCGGGTGTAGAAACTCCAAAGGTTGACGAATAAAGTTAGCATGGAACTGACAAGCTCTACACTTCTTTGTATATTCAACAGCATCTGCTATCATTGAGGGCCAGTAATAACCCATTCTTTTGAGACAATCTTGTAATTTGGGACCTGGTTGATGTACACCACAAACTCCATCGTGCGCCTCCCGGAGTGCATGTTTGGCTTCTGTGTCTGACAAGTATCATAACAGTAGCCCATCGTAAGAGCGTCGGTACAACATCTTGGTAGTTGTGTCGTAGTAAAATCTGGGGGATCACCTTTGGATGGATACTGCTTCCTTCCGGTCCTCGGGGAGGATTCCATAGGCAGCGTAGTCTATGAAGGAAAATCTCCAGTCTTTAGCATCGACGTTTATTTTTGCTGCGTAACTGTGATGATTCATACAGAATTGTTCTCGACCAGACACTGTGATCGACTGCTGAGTATTGGTAGGAACGGTCAAGGAAGCAGCGAGACCGGCTAGAGCATCTGCTTCTATATTCTATAGTCGAGGTACGTGCTTGATGAAGAATCCACCGAAAGTAGACGCCAACTCGATTTTTGCTCTATGGTAGGGGATGAGATATTTGTGGCGAACTTCATAATCCCCTCGGACCTGACTAACTATTAGCTTGGAATCGCTGTAAGCTTCTAGATAGTCAACCCCCAGTTGCTTCGCCAGTTGTAGGCTGATTATTAGAGCATTATATTCGGCCACATTGTTGGTGCATGGTTCCACGAGAGAATATGCACGGTGTATAACCAGATGATCAGGTGACACGAGCACGACACCTACTCCAGCCACGATATTTCCTTTGGGCCCTGTTCTTGATGCGCCGTCAAAGAACATTTACCAAATAGGGATTGTTAGACTCCACCACTTCGTCGAGGATTTCGTCGTAGAGTTTAGACGACTCCGGCACCGGATGAGCTGCTAAGAAATTAGCTAATGCTTGACCTTTTACTGCCTTCTGAGGGACGAAGATCATATCATATGGAGTCAACATCATTGTCCATGTAGCTAAACGGGAATTGAGAGAACCCGATTTAGTCATGAGTATTCTGAGAGGGTTGACTTTAGATATGATGTGGATAGTCTGCCCGGACACGTAGTGGCGTGTCTTTTGGATGGCAAATACTAGTACAAGGCATTCCTTCTCTACCGGTGTGAATCTGTGTTCGACACCCACCATTGTGCGACTGAGGTAGTAGATTGCCTGTTCATGGCCGCCTTCATTCTTTTGAGCTAAGAAGGCGCCAAGAGAATGGTCCATAGCGTGGACATATAGTAAGAAGGCCTTCCCCATTATTGGAGCTACCAATACTAGAGGGCTTGTAAGATATGCCTTGATGTCGTCGAACGCACGTTGACATTGTTCAGTCCAGATGAAAGATACGCCTTTCTTCATGAGCTGTGTGAACGGTTGACACCTTCCAAAGAGGTTTGAAATGAATCGTCTGATGTAGGCTAGCCTTCCTTGTAGTCCGCGTAGCTCTTTGAGGTTTCTTGGAGGATGCATGTGGAGAATAGACTTCACTTTCTTCGGGTCCAGATGTATACCCTTTGAAGTGATGACGAAACTAAGAAACTTGCCGCTGGAGACTCCCAGAAAAGACTTGGTTGGATTCATCTTGAGTTGGTGTGCACGCATTAGTTCGAACACCGTTCTCAAGTCTTGGAGGTGGTTGCCCTTGAGACAACTTTTGACTGCGATATCGTCTACGTAGCACTCCACAGTTTTGCGCAAATGATCACAAAAAATTATGTTCATGGCTCGCTGGTATGTCGCCCCTGCATTCTTCAATCCGAAGGGCATCATCATATAGCAGTATACCTCCAACGGTGTTCGAAAAGATGTGTGCTTCTCATCGTCGGGGAACATCTTGATTTGGTTGTAGCCTGAGAACCTATCCATGAAGGACATCCGTTCGAAGCCGCAAGTATTGTCGATCATTACGTCGGTAATCGGTAGAGGGAACTCGTCTTTCGGACATGCAGAGTTAAAATTATGGTAGTCGATACAGACTCAAACTCTACCGTTATTTTTCATGACTGGGACGATGTTGGCAACCTAGTCTGGATGTTGTTCCTCGCGAATGAATCCACTGGCGATGAGCTTCTTGACTTCATTCTCGATGGCTTCCATGACGTCTGGTCAAAATTGTCGTTGTTGCTGTTTTACTGGTTTAGCTTTAGACGAAATATTCAGGCGGTGCATGGCAACTTTAGGGTCCAAGCCTGGCATGTCTTCATAGCTCCATGCGAAGACGTCGATGTATTCTCTTATAAGCTATATAAAAGATCGGCGTTCATCGTCAGATAAGCTTTTGCTGATGAAGATTGGTTTGAAGGATGCTTCATCTCCTAGATTGACTTGGATGACTTCGTCTTCGGTATGTGGTTCACGTTGTTCGAAGCACAGCTCCCACCTGGTGTCCATCTTTTGAGCCCACTGTTCGAGTTTGATTAATTGGACATTGTCTGTAATTTGGTCAGCGAAAACCATGTTGACGGACAGAGTTGCTTTGAACATGTCGCCGATACTGGAGTCTGAGTCCCAGAGGGAGGATTCGGAAGAATGAGAACAACGATCTGCCCCATCATCTAATCTTTTGGGAGTTGTTGGAGGAGAAACATAGCCCAAACCAACACCGCTTCGTTGATAGTAATTCTCGGATTTGCCGGGAGGAGCAAATTGTCGTATTGGCAACTGTCGTCCTCGGCCGTAATTTAGCCCTTCGTCGTTTTTGATGTCATACCCCATATTCTGGATGATATTCTTGGCCTGCCAACTATACCGAAAAAGTTGTATTTTTCCAGAGTCATAGTCAGCTTCTGTGTTGTGCTTGGGAGAAGTAGAGTCTGGAATAAACTTTCTCTCGCCAATTATACGACCGAAGATGATTAGCTCTTCATCTTTCTTTCTGGCTGGAACGATGAAGTAGAGGATATCTTCAGGGTAAACTTTTTGGAGTAGTACGTCCTTTAACTCGGATAATCATGGGACCATCGTTGGGGGATGGCGTTGCTTCAGCTTTATTGTTAGCTTCATTGCCATCATCCTTGGGGGGTTGAGATTGGTAAAGTACCGAATCTCCATAGTAAGCTTTGATGCCCTTAAAAGAATCGACATCGGTAAATTCTGTCTTCACGACACCGTCGCTGTTGACGTACTTGAAGCACCGATGAAGTGTGGAAGGGACGATCATGTTCTCATGTATCCATGGGCGTCCCAACAAAACGTTGTAGGATACATTGGCATCGATCATATAGCAGAAAACCTCCGTTCGGAGATCACCGATCTGGCATTTGAGACGGATCTTGTCCAGCGGATGGCTTCAACCAGCATTGAAAGCCATGATGGTTGTGTTGGTTGCGGATAGCTTGTGCAGAGGGATTCTCAGAATTTGAAGCAAATTTCTAGGAATAATGCTGAGGGAGCATCCTGGATCGATGTGCATGCGGTCCACCTTGATCGCCCCGATATACCCTGTATAGTACAGGGGTCTATCATGACGATTATTTTTGAGTAGCATGTCCTCCTGTGAGAAGGTGATGTTGGGCACCACTTCCATAGTACTGTGGCAGTGGGGGCAGAAGACAAGATCTTCAGCGGGAGCTTTGACTTCAACGAGGTAAGAGTCGGCATGTAGCAATGCCTCACTTAAGGCCTTTCGTATTTCTTTGGAGAGTCACAATAGATCGAACAGAGACAACCTGGCAGGTGTATTGGTTAGCTGAGCCAGTATGTCAAAGTTGTAAGGTCGATCCATGCATTCGGAAGCTGGCGCCTTTAGAGATTTGTCAAACCGCGTCTCCTTCTGCTTGGATTTGTCCGTGGTTTGAGGCTTGGACGGGCTGACTTCTGAGCTTGTGGGGCAGTAGGAGCTTGAGAAGGTAGTGCCTCTTCTTGTGCGGGATCGTACGTCCGAAGATAAGTCTTTGATCGCGTCTCGCCAGATAGAACCTCGTAGATGGGGGAGGATACCATATGGCATGGCTTGAATTTCTTTCCCCTTTTTGCTTTGGGAAGTGCTACCCCTGCGTCACTTCTTGGACAAGGTTCGGGTGGACCCACATGATCTCACCATGTTCAGTTGTGAGTGGAACCAAGGTCGAGTTGCGAGCTGGTGGTAGGTTAACGACTTCCATCATCACCTTGGGGATCGGGACCACGTTGTCTGGGACTTCTGTAGGAGGAAAGTCGCTAAACTGAAGAGAGATCATGTTAGCAGATACGACCTTGTCTTCAGCTTCGAGGTTGATCACTTGGCTGTCGATAAGCTGTTGTATCTTCTTCTTCAGGACGATGCAGTCCTTGGTGGAGTGATGCATGTATTGATGATAAAGACAGTACTTGGGATCATTGAGTTGGCTCGCCTCTGCAGGACGTCGTAGTGGAGGTAATGTCAGCTTATTACCTTTCATTAATGTATGGAGGATGGTAATGACATCGTCTTCGTCGAAGGAGAAGCTCTCCTTAGGCTTGTCGGATGCGCCCTGAGAATTAGAAGCTCCTTTGGATGTGTCGACTTTCAGGACTTCTTTTCTTTTACCCCCACGAACAGGGATAGTTTGAGGATGTTTGCCCTTGTCTTCAGATTTGGGTGTCTTCAACCCCAGTAGTTCCAAGTTAGGAACGTTATTTTTAGCAGCATCAGCGGCCCCAATGAAAGTGGACCATGTATCATACTTATGTATACCTAGACAAAACTTAATTATAGGAAGGAAGTTGTGTCGACAAGTATCCATAAGTTCTGAGTCTAGTATGCCGAAGAGCATCTTCAGTTCTAACCGACTGAATCGTTCTATGAAGGCGATGACAGACTCAGTCCTCCTTTGCTTGGTCTCGATGAGAGTGGACATACTAACATGCATGCCACTCTCGTAAAACCTGTTGAGGAACAACCTCTCCAAGTCTTTGAATGAATTGATACAATCGTCATGCAGAATACAGAACCATTCGAAGGCTACCCCATGTAAGGTGCTAATAAACAGCTTCGACAGGAACAGATCGTCTCTGGGCAAGTGCAGAGTCTGCGTGTTGAAGTACGTCATGTGCTGACAACGAGAAGTCAAACTGTCAAATGAGTTCAGCATCAGCGGCTTGTAGTTAGGAGGGCAAGTAGCGTTCTCCCACTCAGGGAGATACGATTGAGATATCCCCATCTTCTGCAGCTCGTCTTTGTGTGAGATGGTGTCGAAGAGAGCGACCAGGGAATCAATTACATCATGTTGATTGAGCAGGTGTTGGAAAACGGCTGCTGAACGGTTGTCAGGTGTTGTTGGCGAAGGACCACCCCGAGTATTTGCAAGATTTGGAGGAGGCACAACGGAATGATACTTATTTTGTAGGGAAGAAGGGTTGTTGCTGTGAGCGGGACTAGCATGGGCTGAGACATTTTGTTGCGGTGGAGGAACAGCCCCAGCAGCTTGAACTGCCATGATACTGGTAAGCATATCAGTGATCTTGGCGAATGCTGTTTCGAGACCCTCTAGCCGTTTACTAGTCTGATCACTGGCTTCTTCAGGTCTTTCTCCGTCCGTTATGTATGTAGATAGCATGCGAGGATGAACAGAGGAAGCGGTACAACTGGTGCTGATACTGTCTGCCTTCGAGTGGCTAAGTCCTTCATCTTCAGGTAGAGGAGGTAGATAGTCGCCTTCGGATTCGGAGGGATCATCGTCCTCTGGAAGGCTATCCCCAGTGTGGGGGTCATCTGCTTCAGATTCTGAGGGAATGCTACCCCCGGCTTCATCGTCCATATAGAATCTTGCCTTTGATCGAGTGCCCATATAGACTCCTTCAGATGTGACAGCCTGTTGGCCATCTGTTGGTAGACTTCGTATTCTTCTTCTCGTGGAACTGAGAGAGAAGGTTGGGTTGGTGGTCCACCATCTTTGATTAGGACTTCCATAAGGGGAACCCCATGAAGCCATGTTGGATGAAACACATAGTGGCTTCTTGTCGTCAGAGAAGCGCAGCCGTCGAAACACGGACTTTCTTTGAGGCACTCTTGTCACTTTGGAGCAACAACAGTTGATAACAATATTAGTGCACGAAAGTACACTATGAATTGTTATGTTTTCTCTCACTTTACGCTTATGATTTATCATGTCGCACAAGTCAGTGGAAGGGAGTTTTGTCTTACAACCCATGTTGCATGCATTGCCGAGCTTTGCATGCGGATTCGTAAGGAGAGTAGGCGCATCCAGACATAGTTCATGTGCAGGGGCAACCCCCACACCTAAGTTTTTTGATGTTCTTGAAGACAGCCCCGTGCTATACGCGTTGGGCCCTATCTTTTTGCTATGGGCGCATAGGCCTTGAATACTGGGCTTGGACGTATGCTTCTTGACAGCATGTTTGAGTCGCCTTGATGTGGGCGCATAGTATGGATCCAGAGAGCCTGGGTGCATAGCCTTGGGCGCATGACTCTGAATACCCAGTCTGCTGAAGACAAAAGTATTTTGGTTGGGGCTATGCGCCCAAACACTCCCTTGGGCGCATGGCTTTGGGCACATGCTTGGTGGAGCAGCGTTGTTTTCTTCCAGTTCTGCCTCCTTCATTTGTGAGCCTCGTCGAGTCTGGCCAGAGTGTCGCACACCCCGATTCTTGGCATCGTAGTATTTTCCTCTGCCAAGTCTCTAGTGTTGAACACTCTGTTGTTGGTTGTGGAGGAAAGAAGTCACTGGGCTAGTAGAGCCCGGAACGGTGTGAGCCTTCTCCATTGGGGGGACTTCTGTGGCAGAGTCCTGCGTTCAGGTGACAGAGTCCTCCAGCTGTATATCCGCTATGACACTAGCAGGATATGCGCAACGAGCCTTCGGAAGCCAAGTCTTGCGAGACTTGTTTGGCTTCATTGATTTTGAGGGAGTAGAGCCGTCCCTCGAGAGCATCTCTTCGAACGTCTGCTGATCGAACTTTACGTTCAGTATCTTCTGAGTACTCCCCACTTTGTCGGTATCGGATTGCGTCACCACCTTCTCGTAAGAGGAAAAGGTAGTTCCCAGCAGAGTCACTATTTTTGTGGATACACACAAAAAAGAAGAAAAAAAATGATATCTTTTCTTTTAGTGGCGCAAGGCACCACAAATCGAGTACGCCTGAGATATCCTGCGCTGAGGATCCCCGAGTACAAAAATGAATTCTGGGGAATGGGACGATGGAGATCGAGCGGCAGTTGCTCATTTACTCCGTTGACACTCCGATTACAAAAGTGGGAGAAAACCTAAGAAAATTGCTAACTCTCGGCTCACTGGCAAGAAGTGCAGCAATTTGGCTCTTGAAAATGCTCTCCGTTTTGTGTGTTGAAGAGGGATGAGGCCCCCCTTTGATAGTCGTTTTTGAGCTGGAATGGTGTTATACGCCCACATGAGAAAACACACTTGTTTTTATCTAGGCGCATAGTCCTGCTTTGGGAGCATAGGATGTAGCCGCATACAGGCTGCGAGATTGTGGGTTGGTCGTGGCGTTGACGTGGCCGCATGCTTCGGTGCACGACTGCTCATGGAGACTGACGTGGCCGTGCGCTTTGGTGCACATTTTGATCATGACTTTGACTGAGTCAGGCTTGGGCGCATAGCCATGTCTCAGGCTATGCGCCCTCCTTTCGGGGGAGTTAGTCTTGGGCGCATGGAACTTCACTGGCTGGGCGCATGAAGTTGTACTGACTGGGCGCATGAAGTTGTACTGACTGGGCGCATGAAGCTTCGTTGGCTGGGCGCATGGAGCTCCACTGACTGGGCGTATGGGGCTTTACTGACTTGGGCGCATGGGGCTTCATTTGCTGAAAAAATTTCGTGCTTCTACAGCTGCTCGCAACGACTAGGGATGGAAAGGTTTCATGGGCCTCGTTCAAGAAGGCATTTATGGATCAATATATGTCTCCAGCCATGAGTAAGAAGATGTAGAATGACTTCATATCTCTGAAATAAGAAAATATGTCCGTGGAGGACTGTCACGCCCCAGAACCAAAATACTGGAGATCGGAGACAAAACAAAGCCAGCTACGTATATCAGAGTACGCCAATACCCCGAGATACGGTCAAAGCTGTCTAGAAGACAAGTGGTTGGACTCTAGCATGCCACTGACGACACCTAAGGTCGAACAAATCCTATCTCAATCCAATCAACATAAGAAGCAATAAAGAGTAAATCATATATGAGATGGGTAAGGCATCCCAAACACAAGTACATACATAATCATAAGAGCTGACATAATAAAAGATATATCAACTGACTATACAAAAGGTACGTAAATGTACAACTAGCAGCTGTCCATAATATACATCCATGCTGTACTAAGACGGAGGGAACAAAAGCCAGAAATAAGGACTAACATATGTCCTTGGCTAATACACCACAAAATGAAAGTACAAGATAAAGTAGGAAATAAAGGTAACCCGCTCGCTAATCCATGTCGGTCCTCTGAGTGCGAACCATCCAGAGGAGAAGACGGTAGATCCTCGTGATCAACTATGGAACCTGGCCATGCAAAACCGGTGGGGTTAGACCCCAAATAGCAAGTACCACAAGAAAGGCTCAAGGTGAACGAAAAAGCCCAACAATAACACAACAACATAATGACAGAAATAAATGAATATGGGTTGAGACTAGTGCGGTACCAATACACGTATCTCGAGAATATAAATGACTGAATGGAAATACTGAACCATATAGCAATAGAGAACAATAAGCCAATGAGCGACAAGGGACTTAGGAACTACTAGAAATCGGAGCCACAACCCTTAAACCAAACAAGGACTAGGGTTGCAGATCTTTTCCCTAGCAGAACTTAGCCTCTGGCCACTCATCGACATAAGAGCATATAAAGTAATGCACAACCAAAAGTCCACGGCCAATCATTACCTATGGCTTGCTACCATTAACTAGCTAGGGTTATCACAATCATAATTACTAGTATACAAGTTGAGGATTTTTGCAACTACTCGACTGCAGATACCCGAATGTCCAGGGGTACGAGTAGTACATCTATTGTCCAACAAGACTGCTGGCAGATGAAACGTGTCTTGGCTTATAACATGAACAACCATATCATATACTTGTAAAAGCAAATGTATAACTGACTGTGCCGCAACCCGACACGATATGTGACTCGATCGTGTATCAATACGTGCAAACTTGGTATGTCATGGAGCCTTTGCCTAGCAGGGTTGAGCCACGCCTCATGGGGCCCTTGGAGCTCGGGGTTGGTAGTGCGAATTTTTTCCTACAATGATCTACTTGAATTTTACTAGTCATTTACCTTATCATATTCATGTCAAATTCTTAAGTCGTGGACACTCAAGAATTTCCTAAGATGACGTATGTTATGTACGAGTAATTCGTAAGTTATCACTTACGAACATCCCCATACTAACATCAAGTGATACACGAAACAATACTCACACGCGATTGTCCAGTGCCAAGATGCAATAGATTAACATTTAACAAGCTATATCCACGGTGTCAAGAAAGAACATGTACTCGTATCTCGGGTCTAGAAATCAATAAGAAAATCAAGTCATGAGTGCGCTACTACGAGCCACTATCAAGAATCTGGACATAAAACAATACGTGAACATGAACACATGTCATGTATATATAGTGTAAAATCATGTTCTAACTATACTAAAACACTAAAGCATGATAAAACATCATTTCAATCCAAGAAGATAGCAAAAGCGGACGAAAACAGACAAAAACAGCCTAACCGGATTATCCGGCGGATTACTGCGGATTACCGACGGATTTTCGAAGTGTCACAGAAAGTTTTGTGGTGCAAGTTCAGATTTTCCAACAGATTTTTGCGGATTTCCAATAGATTTTTTGAACCGTCACAGAAAGTTGATTTTTGAAAACGCAAATTTGAACCGTCACAAAAAGTTGATTTTTGAAAACGCAAAACTTGTTTCGGTCATAAAAACTTCGTTTTAAATCGAAATCCGGATTTTCAAAAGTCAAAATCGCATAAAATTTAATTTCCTACAACATGGAAGTATTAGTTTTCACAAATTAAAGCATTTGATAAATCAATACCTCAAAATACTCAAAAAATTACCTCTAGAAACTCAGATCTACGTAATTCTACCGATCAAAACCAAAAGTGCTATATACTAAAGATGTTAACAATTTAGAGAAGCATATTATAGAACAATAAAACTTTAATTTCTATAGAAAACAAAAATATAGTATGGTCATGTCACTTTTGAGCAAGATGTACTTGCCTAGGGTTAAGTTCCAAGCCTAATCTTCTACTCCACCACCAAGAGGGGTTCCGAAACCACACTATAGACCTCAAGGCCAAACCTTCCTAAGCTTGAGGAAAAGGGAAGAGAGTGAAGAGGAAATGGAGAAGGAAAGAAAAGAGAGGAGAGAGAAACTCAATGGATATGAATTAATCGTGACCGTTGGGTCGTGAGCCATGTCAAAATCTAGATCAATCCTAGCCATTGAAAGAAAACCAATTATCCAATGGATAATAGGATGCATCGACACTATTCACAAAAATATCTAAATACTATTCATCAAAATATCTAAATACTATTCACAAAATATCAGAAATACTATTCATAAAAATATCAGAAATACTATTTATGAAAATATCATAAATCGAAAATATCTAAAATATGGAAACTGTCTGGACGGTATGCCATCGGTATACACCGGTACACCGTCGATATGCCGGTCAAGGAGAAAATCTATAATTTTGGAAAAAATTTAAAGCATTTCGAAAACCAAGAAAATATGAAATACAATACAAAATATGTATCCGTATATAAATACCGATACTGTGAGACGAGTCTCACAAGGACTATGAATTTGAATTTGCCAAGATGGCAAATTTTGCTGCTGTAATATTACCAACGGAGCTGGCTCGCATAGATCGGTTCGTCTAAGGTCTGAATGAAGACATTCAGCTGAGTGTGCTGAACCGAGAATATGAGTCGTACTTCCAGGCCTTTGAAGCGGTGCTGCAAGTGGAACAATTCAGTCTGAGGAAGGCATCGGCAAAGATTCAGTACAGTCACAATCAGCCTACTAAGATATACCATGATGGGAAGAAAAAGATCGAGGAAGAAAATAAGACAGACAATAATCAGCACCGGAGAACTGAGTGTACCTTCTGCGATCATCACGGGCACACCAAGGAAGTCTGTCGTTTTACCAACAAATCTTGCTTTGGCTGTGGAAGTACGGACCATACCGTCAAGAATTGCCCAAAATGAAGAAGCGATACTGAAGAGCGTGGGCCGCTGAGAGACCACCGTAGATCAGAGATAATCCGCACAATCAGCAGTTGCAGAATGCTAATGCTACTACTCGTGTCTTCAATCTCTCTACCTTACTTGATACAGATGGCAATTCTAGTGGAGGTGAGTTTATTTATTAAGTTTTGAGGACAACTTTTCTCAATGGCTTATTATATAGTGTCCCGTTCCTCGCGGTCCACTATGTAATACCCACGGCTTCTTAACTCAGTCTCAAATTGAGTATTTGGGAAAACCTTTGCCGGTATCGATTGATTACGGATGAAATACAATGAACCTTTCCAACTGGTGGATCGGCTTCTATTGAAATAACTCCAATAGTTTTCGTTGGATGTTTTCTTTCACTGTTTGGTTTTGATGAATGCATTTTCGTGTTGATTTTCGATGATTGGTTTTCGTTGTTCGCTTTTATCGCATATCACATTCATTCTGAATCTAGAGAGAAAGAGACCGAAGTATGTTAATCAAATATTGGTGCCTATGCAGGAGGACGCAGAGACTTACACAGAACATGAACGGCACGTGAAGTCCCTCATTCTCTCAACTAAGATTCATCTTGGTGAGTTGCTCTAACCGGGCTTGCATTTATTTGTACACCCTAATAAAAATAATCTCTAGTCCACTCTTTTGTTGCGTCCCTCTGATCAACGATACTGAAAACAACAAAAGATAAGAATAAGAATGAATGCTAATGAATGACTGCAAAGGAAATGGATGTTATTGAATGCTATCGAATGACCGAATGAGAATTGAATGTTAATGAATGACCGAACGATTAAGGAAAGTTATGAACTTGTCTCTACCTGTTGCAATGTTAAGTTTTATCTGATGAAAGAGAACAAGTCATGTATTGGTCTCGGACAACTTGTTAACAAGGTAATAGTCTCTCGACGATACCGGAGGCACCCGGGATCGATCGGCCTAGGAAAGATTGTAATAGCACCCTGAGGTAAATACTACACCTCGAGAATGTTGTGTCCTTAGCGACGAGCTGAACCATGAGTCTCAGCGGCTAATCATGGGGAGCGGACCCATGGACCGCCATGTAGTTAGGACATGCATTTGAACAAATCCTTATTGCAAAACCTAACACTGAACGATGATGGTAAAGAATGCTTCTTATATACATATACAAATTTTGGTAACCTATTTTGTGCAGGGATGACTGTCGATGATGGTTAAGTTGGTTATGAAATATTCTTCTATCATGTTTCTTATGAATTGTTAAAAAGAACCTAGACAAGTAGAAAGAGCACTAGTAAATATGTAGCTTCACATGTTGACTAGTGTAGATATTTGTGAGTTTCGATAAAAAGTCACTCGCCAGTACATGATGTGTGCTGACCCACGTTTTGGACATCTTTTTCAGAAAGCAAAGGATATAGGGGATTTCAAGTGAGGCACTGAAGCTCGTCTAGCCCAGTAGAGGTCGTAGATTGCCTCAAGCTACCTTTCATTTCCAGTCAAGTCGCAAGTTTCCTTTCCTTTTAAAGGTATCTTTACATTTCAAGCATGTCATAAAGGGATATGATGTATGGGCATTGCGACTATTTACAAAAGAGAGTTTTTAAGAGAATTATGTAGCCAGGATAAGGCACTCTGAGTTTGCAAAGCTTTGTACTTGTATTCCTATCAAGTCTATCAATAAAAGAAATATTTTCATTTCAAATCTTTGTCCCATATTTGGTTTTCTGCAATTAAATATACTGTGTGCGTGTGTTTTGCTTTGTCTAGTTGTTTTGTGCAGGTACTGGCCTTGTGCAAGCGCAACTTAGGCTTGCACGGCATCACGCCTTAGCGAGGACGAACGATCCCGCAGGGATCAAAGCGAGGACGAACGTCCCTAGCGGAATCGGGGCGTGACAGCCAGGGCCTCTTGCTCTCCACAATCTTGATGGCTTAGGCCTGGATGTCCAGCAGGCAGTCATCAGCTGTTTTAATGGATTTGCCCTGGATGTTTTCCTAGCTGAGGTAAGAGGTCAATTATGTCTCAAGATTCTTTTTCCTTGGCCATGTTTATATGATTCTCCTGAGCCTTGCTTACTCTACTAAAATCCACAAATTGCTGAGTTTTAAACAAATTTTAATTACTGCATGCTTTATTCAATATTATGTACTACCCCCGGCTCAGGCCCTCTTTTGCCCCCCCCCCCCCCCCCCCCCCCCCCCCCCCCCCCCCCCTCTCACTTAGTTATTTCTTTGTTTCATGATTCTTCGAGGCTTGATGACAGTTTGACCCAATAGAATTTCTATGGGCTTTCACCATAGCCTTCTTGACCATGCTGATCTGATTCATGAGGAAATAACATCATGTATGTATATGGTCGTAATGATGAAAGTATTTTATGGATGATGTTATCATTAGTAATTTTTGTTATTAGAATTATGTTGTATACGTTGGCATATTTAAAGAAATAAAGATTACTAGCAGCATCTACTCTATAACTGTTATCACTCTATGGCATAGTCACATAATTCGCGATTAAGTCAAAAAATATTGTACACCTCTTCCAATGGCGAGGTGCCTGTGCTACAACAATTTGACAATAGGGAGAGTTTAGAATGTAGATTATTTCCACATTACAATGGAAAGGCTTGTTGTTTGGTTATGAACTTCAAGTAAAAATATGGCTGTGTATAAGGAAGGCAACACTATTGGCGACAAGATTTTTCTTTTTTTGGAAACAGAAAAAGATAATCTCCCAAATGCCAAAATTTTGTTTTATCTCTGTTTTGTTTATCAAATTCATATAAGGTCTATCCCTAGTTCATATAAGGTATATTCCTAGTTCTAGCCAACTCCTTTGGCTTTGATTGCTTTTAATTTGTGCATCCATCACTCTTCAGACAGTTACAAAAGTCCTCTCATGATTCTCTCATCCTCAAGCGACTTCGTCTCCGGTTTTCGAATAATATGCCCTTCTCTTGTACATATAAGGCTAACTTTCAAGATAACAACATCTAGTCTTTGAATATCCATCTGAGATATGTTATGAAATAATTTTAGATTGGGAGAATATATATATATATATATATATATATATATATATATATATATATATATATATATATATATATACTATGGTGCAATATATGTGCAACTAAGTGTTGTTGTCATGATTTAAAAGCTTTCTTCTTGTTGTTGTCGTGACCCAAATACTTGAATTAAAAGCTTTCTTCTTGTTGTTACCGTGATTTAACTCTATGGTGCAATATATAAATTTCTTGATAGTTTATACTTTGATGTGCAGGAAAGTTTCCCACCTTGGTAACTCATCAGGAATCCTTGGAGTCTAAAGTTAATGAGATGAAAGCAATAGTTAAGTTTCAGCTGAAGAAAGTCCCGTGCATGGGTGTTGCTGTTGCGATATATTGGGAATTGTGGAACGGAGGAAAAACAATTTTTCCAAAATGTGCACCTAAGTGTTAACTTCGTGTTATCTTTGCTAAAGAATAATTGACAAAATGTGAGTCGGTCTACCTCATCTTATTATTGCATGTTCAATTATTTTTAAAATATTCTTTGTTTTTGGTATGCCAAATATAATTCTACTAATTGGCCTGATAGCACATCCTCCATTCTTTTGGGTTCATAATATATAGTAATATGCTGTGGGAGTTTTCCTTATTAAGGACCTTGTCTTCCATGCCCAAGATGGTAGTTGAGTATTATTTTTTGAGTATTAGCCTCTATATGTTGCTTTTGCTATTGTCTTTGTAAGCCCTATGATTTTTAGGATTTTTTTTAATTTATCATGATTATTTATTATTAAACTATTTTTAAATTCAATTTTGGAGAATAAAGACCTTTATCGTAGCTTTGATTTTAGAAGCACAAAAATAGCCAATTTCTAAAAAAAATTATCTGCATGACCTAGACAAGTTCACCTACACTTATAACCTTCATGTTCCACTCAAGCACATCTTGTGCTCTATTTTAATTGCATAATATTAAGGCCAAAAATCTGATTTCCAATTTGCACATACACCCGATGATCATTCTGATTGAATTCTGAGTCACAATTTTGACTCGATTTCTCCGACCAATTTTTATGGTCATGTCCTACACTAAGCCCATGACCCTTGTGTCCCACTAAATTTAACCCTTATATGCTACCTACACACATTAATCACCATCAGACCATTTTTGGGTCATTCGGATCAACCTGACACAATCTAGACCGCACCGACTCGAACCTAACCTATCTAGTGTGTGAGGACCAAACCTAAGTGAATTAGACTTGGTTAGCCCACCCAAATTAAGCCCAAACTCACCCCATGACAACCATTTATGAGGAAAAGCCAAAGGGTGGAATGTGAATGGAAAGGGGAATTATAACCCTCAAACCCTTTCATCTCTCCTACTATTACTCTACTTCAAAGCCACTAAAACTCTCATAAAATCTTTCACCCTCTTTCCAACAGTCATTCCCTCATTCCTATACCTCTTGCACATCTCCTAACTCTCTCCCACATCCTCCAAGTCTAACAAAAACACCACACTCTTTCCCTCCCCACTACAATAAAAGTTGTAACCCCAAACTCTCTCTCCCCACTAGGCTGGCCATAACTTCCCTCTTTTCACCTCCCTCATTCAAACCACCTAAAAAATATTTCTTCATAACCCTCTTGCCAATATTTTCTCTTCACAAACCATTCCCTAAAACCTTCTCCATCTCTTTACACACCTATATATCCACCCCTACCTAGGCAGAATCTCAATTCAGCTAGCCTTTGCCAATCTGGCCATGTCTTCCTCCACACTAAGTATTTCTCTCTCAAATTCAGTACACTACTTCCTCCCCCCGTCCTCAACACTTTCTCTTCACAAACTTTCTATCAAAACTCATTCCAACTTCCTCAAAATAGCCCTTCCATCAGAGGTGTCCAGGCTGAATCCGAATTCAGCCTATTCCCTTCTCAGGCCACTCCAGACCTCCTTCCACCTTCCACCACCTCACACGTGGCCCTAAGACATTCCCCGAAAACCCCAGCAAACCCTCAAGCAGCCACAACCTTGGTTTGGTAGGCACCAAGCTGAGAAGGCAACCCGAAGTCGATCAAAGTGGGCTGCAACCTCACAGCAGGTATATTGTTTTCCCGAGTGGGTTTCATCCACTTTTTTTGTCCGGTTGATGCGAAACTAAAACTTACGCAAATATTTATGTGTCCTCTATCATCTCTCAAATTTTTAGCACCTAATTCGCAACGGTTTTCCCGTTGTGTCCGTTTTACGACAGAGTGTCCATATTCGACTCTATCGAGAGTAGTTGCTGTCCGCAAGCCTTTGCTAAGCTATTCGACTGTTTCAAGTCCATTAGTAAGCACCCAAATAATCTTTCTTTGATTCCTCTACATGTACATAATCTTGTGGCAAAGTCTCATGTTGTTTTGATATCAAACTTTGCTATGGTTGTCGCTGTAATCGACCGATTGCTAGAAAATCAATGTTTTTGATTGTGTGTCATCTTGCTATTGAACTTCTCGGTGTTAAAAACCCAAAAAACCCTTGGAGTAATTTCTGGACATGGATAACTGAAATCATTATTTCAAAATATACAAACCTATCTTTGTTATGATTGAGTTGACCCGTTTTGTCGAAAAATTAGCAAGTTGTGTTAACTAATCAAACTAGTAACTAGTTAATGAATTTTTCTTATAAATAACCTATAAAAATTATATTTAAAGTATTTTTTCATTGCTTTTTCAGAATTTATGCTAAATATTTAGTAATTATAAATATTATATTTTATTAGGATAATTCGGTACTTAATGGGTGCATAGCCATGATGACTTCTAGGATGAGTTGTGTGAGATAGTTAGAAGAAGTTGTGTCCATTTATACCAAGAGTTGAATGTGGTTGTTGATGTGACATAGGAGTTTGTGACGAGGAGACCGAAGGGACAACATCTCTTTTGCAAAACCAACTGCAGGATACAGGCAAGTATACCTTGCCCTATGTACAGTATATTTTACATTCATGCTTGCCATTATTTCTGTCATACATCTTTTTTTTTCTATAGTGTACTTGTTGCATTGACATGCTTTATTTTTATATTTTTTACCCTATCACCTGCATGTTATTTACTTTTATGTACTTTCATATCGTTGTGTCAGTGACGTTATGTACCATGACTAGTTCTTCCCACTCGATTGTTAGAATGCGTTGTACTGCGATAGAGACTTTATACATGCATTGTTACCTATTATCGGTCGTTAGTATACACCTTGCTGCGATAGAGACTCTATATAAGACTTGTTCCTTGACCTCGTTATTAGTACTTGTCTATTGACCAATCTTGGTCATTAGTACGTACCGTGTTACGATAGAGACTTATATAGATAGTTAGCACGCACTGTGTTACATTTTATAGGACCGTTAGCTCGTGCCGTACTGCGGTTTTACTCGACTTTACCTTGTAGCCATGACTAGTAGCATTACTCATACTCCTGTGTCATTACTTGTGCATTTACTCTGTTTTTATTTCATCATCCTTCCACTGCATGTCATTTACTGTTATTAGAGGCATGTTTATATGTATCTTGCTAGTCCCCTGAGGACCTGGTGATCTCTCCAGGTATTAGATAAAATTAGCAAAATTTAATGCATTGATGGATGATGATTTTTCACCAAGACTATAGGTATATTTAGTTGATATTATTATCATTATCTTCCTTATTTATCTTTTGTCCTCTATTTGACTCATGCTGTAATTATAGCCCAGTCTTTTACAAGCTTCATTTTCTTCTAGCTTGTTTATGATGAATGTGCTATTGGGGATCCACTCTAATACATTTATCTATTCTAGAATCAGTGTATTACGGTCTGATCAGCCTTAGTGCACTTGATTCATTATTTTTACTGTTAATTAGTGGATTGAGATATAGTTGATTTAGAACAACAAGATCACAACTTATACGTACACAAGATAGACTGGAGTCCTCTCGATACATAGCTGGTATGTATATGACCTCCTAGTCCTATGTATCACTACTAAAATACAGGCAAATAGCGACTGAAAATTAGCGACGGCGTAATCAGTCGCCAATTAGCGACCGACAAGCAACTTACGGGCGACGAATTTTTTCACTTAAATTTTTTATAAGTTTAGCGACGGATCAGCGACCATTTAGCGACGAAATATGTTAACCGACTGATTAGCGACAGATACATACGTCGCTAAGCTGCTGTAAATGTCGAAATGAAAGGATTAATTTTTATTCTAAATTTTTTTCATAAAGGTAGCGACTAACGAGCGACTACTTAGTGACACTTCCATGTAGCGACGGCGTAGCGACGGAAAATTTTCGTCGCTAATTTGCTGTGAAAATTTGAAAGTTACTTAAATTTGGAAAATTTCCCAATATCTCTCGCACTCTCAAAATCCTTCTCTCTCCTCCCCTCTCCCCCCCCCCCCCGACCGGCGATCACCCCCCCGACTGCGGCCCCCTCCGGCGACCCCCCTCCGGCGGCCCCCTCCCTCTTCTCCTCCTTCGATCGAACCCCCTAACCACCCCCTCTTCTCCTCCTCCATCGAGCCCTCACCTCCGACGACCACCTCCCTCCGGCGTGCTCCCCCACTCCGTCCCCTCCCCTCTTTTCCTCCTTCGAAACCCCGTACACCCTCCCTCTTCTCCTCCTCCGTCGTGCCCCCCTCCGGCGACCACCCCCTCCGGTGTCCCCCCATCCGGCGCCCCCCTCCGACATCCCCCTTCTCCGAGATCCTCTCCGTGACCATCCTCTTCAAGGTCCGAAACCCTAAACCCTAATTTGTATTTATTTTTATTTATGCTTTGTTTGTGTTTTCTCAACATGTTCTAGGGTTTCAATTTCAATTTTGTGCTTGAAATTTATCGGTATAGTAGTGGGTATAGTAGATAAATAGAAATTTATCGGTATAATAGTTTTAGAAATTTGACGGAACACGGACACGAAATAAATAGGTGTAGTAGTTTTAGATTACTAAGGTAATTGATTGATCAATGCGATATATACTTGAGTATCAATTTGATACTTGAGTATCAACGTGATACCTAATTATACTAGGTTTGTTTTATGAGTGAATATACGTGAGGGGTACGTCATACCAAGTTATACTAGGTTTGTTTTATGATACCAAGTGATATATAGCATCTTAATTCTTGTTGCAGAATCATTCACGTGGATTAGAACAATGAGTCGATACTTACTTGACCGTTCATGGATGTACAATCGACAACATGAGAGTATGATTGGCTTGACGGACGATTTCAAGGCGGGCGTCAAGCAATTTCTCATATATGCAAGTAGCCATGCCAATTTCATGGACGGAAGGCGCATAAAGTGCCCTTGTGTCAAATGTAAGAATATACCATTTAGAGATGTGTCACTCGTGAGAGAGCACCTTTACAAGAAGGGTTTCATGTCGAACTACAACGTATGGATTAATCAAGGAGAATCTCCAGCTTTGCAATCTCAGTCCTTCTTCAATACCGAGGTGAGAGATTCTACTCTCGGAGATCATTTTAAATATTGACAACCAACAAACTTGGCACGTGAGATGGTATTAGATTTTGCTGTGGCACGTGAGGATCCAAATCCTGATGCAAAGAAGTTCTACGATATGTTCAAGCATGCTGATACTCCGTTATATCTGGGTTGTGATTCTCATTCGGTATTGTCAGTGGTGATGCGGCTGTTGAACCTTAAATCTGATTTTAACTTACCGCAAGAATGCTATGACCGGATAATTTAGCTTGTAAGAGAGTTGTTGCCAAAAGGATCAAATGATTTGCCTGAAAGCTTCTACAAGTCGAAGATGATGATGCAAAAACTCGGATTGGGCTACCAGAAGATAGACTGCTGTCGAAATGGTTGCATGCTATACTACAAGGAGAACAGTGATAAAGACAAATGTATTTTATGTGACGAGGACCGGTACAAGCCAATCCGGGGCAAAGGAAAATCAATTGCCCGGACGCGGATGCGCCCGTACAAGTACATGCAGTTCTTGCCAATCACAAAGAGGTTGCAGAGGATGTATATGTCTGCAAATACTGCACAACACATGACATGGCATAACAAAGAACGGAAGATGGATGAAGGAGAATTATCTCATCTTGCCGATGGAGAAGCATGGAAGCATTTTGATCGGTGTCATCCTGATTTTGCTGCAGAGCTTAGGAATGTTCGATTGGCTTTATTTTCTGATGGATTCACTCCATTCGGATAGTCGGGGGCGCAATACTCTTATTGGCCGATGATTTTGACCCCGTACAATCTATGGAGCAGAACTTTCAGATGAGGGCGATGCTCATGTGGACCATCAACGATTTTGCAGCTTACGAGATGTTATCGGGGTGGAGTACTCATGGTATTATGTCATGTCCGATATACATGGGGAAGAGTAAGGCATTTCGCCTTCAGAATGGAGGAAAGGCGTATTTTTTTTATTGCCACCGCCAGTTTCTTCCTTCGTCACATTCGTGGAGAAGGAACAGAGATGACTTCAAGGCTGGTAAACGGAAAGTATCTCTTCCTCCGTTGAGATTAACGGGAGATGTACTTTGGGAAGAGGTTCGAGATTTACCGACTGTCATGGAAAATTTGGGATCGGGCCATCACATTGAAGGCTTCGGACAACATCAAAATTGGACGAAACGGAGTATCTTTTGGGATTTGCCTTATTGGCCGGACAATCTCATAAGAAACAATCTTGATGTCATGCATGTTGAAAAAAAAATATTTGACAACATAGTTAATACTGTGATGGATATTAAGGAAAAAACAAAAGACAATATTAAAGCATGGAAGGACTTAAAAATTATTTACAAGCGTCCAGAGTTGCATCTGTCGCAAAGGTCCAATGGTAACTGGGTGAAACCTCCAGCACCATTTACATTGAGTAGAGATGATAAACTGATAATATGTAAATGGATTTCAAAGTTGAGATTTCCTGACGGTTATGTATCGAATCTGGCGAGATGTGTCGATCTCAACGAACGCAGGTTGATAGGGATGAAGAGTCATGATTGTTACATTTTTATGGAGCGATTACTTCCTATCGCTTTTAGAGAGATGCTACCTTCTCATGTGTGGACTCCGCTGGCCGAGTTATCTATCTTCTTTAGAGATTTGTGTTCAAGTAAGTTGACGATGCAACATATGCTAGAACTTGAGGAGAAAGTTGTAGTGACGTTGTGCAAGTTAGAAAGGGTGTTCCCTCCCGGCTTTTTTGATAGTATGGAACATTTGCCGATTCATCTTGCATACGAAGCACGTGTCGGTGCTCCCGTCCATTATCGATGGATGTAGCCATTTGAGAGGTATAAAATAATCTTCTAATTTGTAAATTTTTTATTTAAATAATTCTAATATTCAATATATTTTTTATAGATATCTAGGTCACCTGAAGAAGAAAGTGGGCAATAAGGCTCATGTAGAAGCTTCAATATGTGAAGCGTACATCATTGAGGAGGTTTCTAACTTCTGCTCGATCTACTTCGATACTCATGTCTGAACAAATCGGAATAGAGCGCCGAGGAATGATGAAGGTGATATCAATGCACCGAACGAAGGGATCCGTACAATCTTCAATGTGGGGGGCAAGCCGACAAGTACGACTAAATTACGGTGGTTGGACGACGATGAGTTTGAAGCCGCACATCGATATATATGCCTCAATAGCGGTATCCAAGAGATGGAAGATATTAAAAAGTAAGCGACACCATTTAGTCATTCTAAATTCGATATTTAGAAGTGTGCTAACGTTTCTCCCTATTATTATAGTACTTTTAGAGCTGAGATTAGAATGGAAAGACCTGATATTGATGATGATGATCTTGCTAGAGAGGTCGATATGAAGTTTTCGTCGTGGTTCCGAAATTATGTAAGGATTATAATCATTAGCCATTCTAAATTCGATATGTTACTACCCACACTTTGTCTAATGACTTTTCTGATACTACCCACACTAGGTCTTCCGTCCTGGAACACTGTAATGCCTATAGTTCGTATTACGAATCTTGGTATACGTGTACGTATTCTTGACTCGTATTGCGTATTTTCCTGCATAGTTATTTTGGCATGTCATTGGTTATGGCTTAGCTTGGTTCGACTTAGCTTGGTTTGGTTTGCTTGTGGGTTCATCATGAACCAAAAGAAAACTCCTACCTACCACCACCACCCTCATTTATATTTCCACCTAACTCTCTCTCTCTTCATTTTATTCTTCTCCTTCACTTTTTCTTCTCCACCATTTACTCTTCCACCTACCAGAAAAGAAAGCTTAGGCAAGTGCAAACTTGCTTCATGATGGATCTCAAGTTTTATTGTTCCATTCTCTTCCTTACTTGATTCTAAGCCTCTTTAGAACTTGACATTTTTGGATTTGATGGATGGATTCTTGTAGATCTAAGTTTGTAAACTTTTCGGTTTTTCTTGGTTTTGATCTCTAAAACTTGGTTATTTTCGAAAACTAGTGTTTCTATGTTGTAGAGAATTCAATTTCATGCAGTTTTGGCTTTTGTTTCGCTTGATTTCGACTTCGGATGAGGAAGTTATGGCCAAAACAATTTCTGGTCATTTCTATGTTCATCTGCAGCATGAACAGCATGTCGCAGTAGGCGCATGTTGCAATGAGGCGCATGTCGCAGTAGCCGCATATCATGTCGCAGTTGAGCTACATGAGACGCATGTCGCGATAGGCGCATATCATGTCGCGCATGAGCCGCATTAAGGCGCATGTCGCAGTAGGCGCATATGGTATCGCAATTGCATGCATGTCGCAGAATAGGCCGCATAATGCATATTTTGACTATTACTAACTGTTATATGTCCTAATTGACTGAATTATTGCTCAAATTTCTCCCAACTCCCAACGTGGAAGTTGTAGATCTTTTCCTTAGCAGCAAGAATATGTCTCTAGTTATTTTATGCAAGTTTCTCTCATTCATAATATTGTAAGAATAGAACACGATAGTGGCCCGCTGTGGTGCACTCTTGACAAGTAAACTGACATGATATATCTCGGCATGCTGTTACGACAGCTAGCCTGACATGACAAGTATGAAATACCTGGACACCGTGGACGATTGTGTTTGTAATAAACTGGTACTGTCTTGCATCATATCTAGGATGGGGATCCCTGAGTACCACGGTCAGGGGTACCTACTGAAATTGACTAACACTAATTAACTAGAATAATTCAGTAGTCATGAAGAGATTCCCAGCTACAGGCAATTCCGTTATCTGGGCGCACTAACGGATTTGTAGCCTACCGACAAGTAGGGCACATTTCCAGCACACAGTTACGTGTTGCATTCTTCATAACGGACATTCGACCCGGATAACCTGGATGGTCTGCAGGGCTTGTGGCTGTTGGGATAATCTCATTGCATCTTGCTAGTAACTAGGCCTGTGATAACCCTAGTTAGTTAAAAGTATCAAGCCGTACTCTTGATTGGCCGTGATTGATTGGATGAAGTTTATTCCAGCTTAGTCTTATCCTGATCCTGTACAAGATTGTATCAGGACATGATTTCTTGTATCGATAAATGATGGGATACCAAGTTCTGTTCAGATGAAGGGTTACAATCCCGGTCCTTGTTTGGTTTAAGGGTTGTAACTTGGCTATCTGAATAGTTCTATGGTTATCTTATCATATATCATCCTGCTTATTGTGCCCGCCTTAACAATAAAGATCAGGGGTCCAGTTCTGTTCAGGCGAAGGGTTACAACCCCGGTCCTTGTTTGGTTTAAGGGTTGTAACCTGGCTCCCGGAGCAGTTCTGTGTCCTCTCTTCGTTTATTGTCTTATTGTAACCCCCTGTCATGCTCGTCATGTTTTACCTTTACTTCAATACCATGATTATTTATACTGGCCTTAACAATAAAGATCAGGGGTCCAGTTCTGTTCAGGCGAAGGGTTACAACCCCGGTCCTTGTTTGGTTTAAGGGTTGTAACCTGGCTTCCGGAGCAGTTCTGTGTCCTCTCTTCGTTTATTGTCTTGTTACCTTATCAATAGTAATTGAGGCGAGTTTCTATTCAGGCGAAGGATTGCAACCCCGATCCTTGTTTGGTTTAAGGGTTGCAGTCTGGCTACTTGAATGGTTTCTCCGTATTCAATATATTATTGTTATCTCAGCTATTATCACTATCTTTTAATTACCTTACTATTTATTTGTGATATGCTGGTTTTAGTTCCTAAGTGAAGCCTCCTTTATGGCACTTGCTCTTTCTGGGGTCTGACCCAGCTGGTTTTGTGTGGCTAGATATCGGAGCAGCACCAGAGGATCTACCTACTATCCAGCCAGATGGTGACCACCAGGCGTAACCCTGGCAACGAGTGGGTTTCTTTTTATCCTCCCACTTTATTGTAAAATTATTCTTTTGAGGCGTTTAGCCGACGAGCACGTGTTAGCTCGATTGCCCTTTATTTACTGTCTGCCTATGGCCTGTAACATGATTGACAGATCCTAGGGTTGATCATGTATGACTGAACTCTTACTAGTCCTGACATTTTGTACGACTAGCTTCATGATCATCCAATATGTAATGTATGGGACGCCTTGCTATTATATATTTGGTGCTCTGACATCTTGTAACTACTATTACTTGCTTGTGATTGAGACAATAGGCTTGTTCATGACCATAGAAGACTGTTGGCTTGTAGTTAAACCCTCATGTATCTAGACAGCCGTGACCGTATAGCGAGGTGGGTTGCACTTCAATATACGTAGCTGGCTATGTACGCCCCCGCTCTCCAATATTCTGGTTCTGGGGCGTGACATAGTTTTAGTGGTGGCCCATGCAGGTCTTGTAATTCAAGATATGTGAGGGTTTGCCGAATAGATGTCTCAATCAGTACTCGCCCTTGATCTCTACTCGTATCCTCTTGATCCCTAAAAATCTTGACCTGATCACATGCTTGTATCGTTGATCTGTCCTGGTCCTTCCTTATTGTTCCCTATGTCGTCTTCTTCAGCGGCATTGTTCCTGGACCTGCCGATCTGCAAGGCGGAGCACCACCCGCGGACCAGCAGCAACCTGGAGATCAAGCCCAGCATTCAGGAGTAGCCTCCAGAGTCGTGCCCACCGAAGGAGAACCACCCGTTCAGCCCGTCCAGCCAGCAGAGCATGATGATGGCACTTTGGTGGGTCTCATCAGGACGCTATTAGCTTCCCAAGATCGGCGAAGAGATGCCTTGCACCAGGCGGTGGCAGACGCTTTGACCAGAGGAGGTCATCAGGGTAATAGCGCAGCCAACAGCTTCAAGCGCTTGAACCCTCCCTTCTTCGATGGCAGTGAAGACGCGATCGCTGCAGATGCTTGGCTTCAGGACACAGAGGTAATTCTAGAAGCAGCCAGGACTCCAGAGAATGAGAAGGTGACCGTAGTGCGCCTGCAGTTACTAGATCTTGCCTGCAGCTGGTGGGCAGCGCAGGCCGATGGATTAGTGGCCCCTATTTCATGGGCAGTATTCAGGGAGAGATTCCAGACCAAGTATTTTGATGCTGTAGCTCGGTATGATCTACAGACGAGGTTCACCAATCTGAAGCAGATGGGCAGGACGGTCGATGGATATGCGGCCGAGTTCTCCAGGCTTAGTCGGTTTGCTCCCACCTTGGTGGCGACCGAGTTCGATAGAGCCCAGCGGTTCCAGCAGGGGCTCCACCTAGAGATTTTATTGGCGGTGGAGCAGTTTAAGTATCAGACTTTTGATGCAGTGTTGAGAGCAGCCCGGAGACATGAGTATACATCCCAGAGGATCGTGGATAGGACCGGAGGTCGGAAGCGATCTCACGGCCAGATGAATCAGTCTTCAGCACCAGCCCCGGCATCCAGGGCTTTGACCATTGGAGCTCTGAGGCGGGCGGCCTCAGTGACGTCGGTTCAGCATTCCACCCCGACGCACCCTCAGCAGCAGAAGCAGAAGCAGTCTTCCGCAGTGGGATGTTCACACTGCGGGAAGCCAGGGCATGTGGTGTCAGAGTGTCGTAGAGCACAGGGTTTGTGCTTGGTTTGTGGTACCCCGGACCACAGGGTTGGGAACTGCCCGAACAGGGGGAGTTCATCGGCCTTCTCTGGTCCTTCAGTTAGAGGATCAGCACCAATCCAGCAGCAGCAGCTGCAGTACCCGTTTCCGAGGCCATTGCCGACGCAGGCCCAGGCATTCCAGCAGCAGAGATCGCAACAGTATGCCCAAGCCCAAGCCCTGATCCAGAGCAGGCAGAGAAATTTTCAGCAGAGGGGACCCGCACCCAGAGGACATGGTCAAGTGCTGGCTTTGACCATGGAAGAAGAAGGAATAGCACCAGGTGAGGTGGTAGCAGGTACTATTCTCGTCAATACCTTTCCAGCTTCAGTATTATTTGATTCTGGTGCCTCGCATTCATTTATGTCTGCATGATTTGCGACACGGGTAGGACTGGAGCCCGAGTCATTATCAGTAAGGCTCAATATACTTACTGGTAACGGACTTGTGAGAGTAGATAGAGTATTTTCCTCGTGTCGGATCGTAGTTAGCGGTAGAGAATTTTCCGCTAGATTGATAGAGTTTCCGATGGCCGATTATGATGTGGTCTTAGGGATGGATTGGTTGAGGGACCAGTATGCTAGGATAGACTGCCACATTGGCAGGGTTATTTTTAACATTCCAGACGAGCCAGAGTTTTTTTTCTCCCGAGGCAAAGTTGAACCTTCTCCTCCAGTGTTGCGGATGGCAGTAGCAGCAGTGCAGTTACCTCGGATAGTCGAAGAGTTTCCAGATGTTTTCCCAGAAGAGCTTCCAGGGATGCCGCCAGAGCGAGAGATCGAGTTTACCATCGACTTGATTCCCGGAACAGCCCCAGTGTCAGAGAGAGTCTACAGGATGGCACCGTCAGAGCTAGAGATATTGTACAAGATGATTGAAGAACTCAGAACCAAGGGGTTCATTCATGCTAGTGGATCACCTTGGGGAGCCCCGATGCTTCTTGTGAAAAAGAAGGATGGTACGTCCAGATTGTGTGTTGATTATCGTACCTTGAACTCAGTGACAATCAAGAACAGATATCCCCTCCCGAGGATAGATGACTTGTTTGATCAACTCAAAGGGGCGTCAGTATTTTCGAAGATCGACTTGCGATCAGGGTACCATCAGATCAGAGTCAGAGAGCAGGACATCCCAAAGACAGCTTTTAGATCCCGGTATGGGCATTGGGAGTTCCTTGTTATGCCCTTTGGAGCAACCAATGCACCGGCAGTATTCATAGACCTCATGAATCGTATCTTTATGCCTTATTTAGATCAGTTCGTGATTGTGTTCCTAGACGACATCCTGGTCTACAGCAAGAGTGAGGCGGAGCATGAGCAGCATCTCCGTGTGGTTCTCCAGATTCTCAGAGAGCACAAGTTGTATGCCAAGTTTAGTAAATACGAGTTCTGGCTCGATCGTATTTCGTACTTGGGTCATATCATCACCCGAGGAGGAGTGGAGGTAGATCCCCAGAAGATCGTGGCCATTGAAACATGGCCAGTACCTAGCACAGTGGCAGAAGTCCGTAGTTTTCTTAGATTGGTCGGTTACTACCGGCAATTTGTTTCAGACTTTGCTCGAATTTCTGCGCCATTGACCCAGTTGACCCGCAAGGATGTGCAGTTTGCTTGGACAGCAGAATGCCAGGATTCTTTTGAGAGGTTGAAGCGAGGCTTGATGACGGCTCCTATTCTCACGCTTCCAGATGGAACTGGAGGATTCTCAGTGTATTGTGATGCTTCGGGCAGAGGTTCAGGATGTGTTCTGATGCAGCATGGAAAGGTAATAGCTTATGCGTCACGGCAACTTCGTGATCATGAGAGAAATTACCCAACCGATGACTTGGAGCTGGCAGCAGTAGTGTTTGCACTTAAGTTGTGGAGGCACTACCTATACGGAGATAGGGTAGAAATTTTTACCGACCACAAGAGCCTGAAGTATGTTTTCACCCAGAAGGATCTCAACATGCGTCAGAGGAGATGGCTGGAGCTGCTTGTGGATTATGATGTCAACCTGCAGTATCACCCAGGGAAGGCCAACGTTGTTGCAGATGCATTGAGCAGGAGGGCAGGAGTTTATTTCCTGACAGCACAACCAGAACTGTTAGCCGATCTTCAGAAGATGGGTATAGAAGTTGTCCTCCCTTCCAGTGTGGCATTGATGGCCAGCATGCAAGTTCAGTCCACTATAGTCGAGAGGATCCGGATGGCGCAGTCAGCAGATTCCAAGCTTCAGCGACTCAGAGCAGAGTGTGAGGAAGGACGAAGACCAGAGTTATGCATTCATGAAGACGGTACACTTCGACATGGTAAGCGTCTTTGTGTACCCAGTGGAGATATCAGACAGAAGATCATGGCAGAGTCCCACAGTTCGCAGTATTCCATTCATCCCGGTGGCACGAAAATGTACCGTGATATCCGCCAACACTTTTGGTGGAATGGCATGAAGAGGGAGATAGCCCGGTTTGTCTCTCGTTGTTTAGTCTGCCAACAAGTTAAGGCTGAACATCAGAGACCAGCTGGACTACTTCAACCATTGCCGATTCCCGAGTAGAAATGGGAGCATATAACCATGGATTTTGTGACTGGATTGCCTAGATCCCCGGCTGGCAGAGACGCTATTTGGGTTGTCATAGACAGGCTCACGAAGGTGGCTCACTTTCTCCCGTTCAGAGTTGGTCAATCGACGGCTCAGCTAGCGAAGATGTATCTCCGGCAGATTGTCAGGTTGCACGGTATACCAGTCAGTATCACTTCAGACAGAGATTCAAGATTTATGTTGCACTTTTGGCGTAGCTTGCAAGAAAGTTTGGGAACTTACCTCCAGTTCAGTTCAGCTTATCACCCGCAGACAGATGGCCAGTCGGAGCGTACGATCCAGACTCTTGAAGATATGTTGCGGTCATGTACACTCGACTTCGGTGGTTCGTGGGAAGATCATGTGCACCTGGTGGAGTTCTCGTACAACAACAGTTTCCAGGCCAGTATCCGGATGGCACCGTTCGAGGCGTTGTATGGTAGGAAGTGTCGATCCCCGCTAGCCTGGGATGATGTTGGAGAGAGGCAGATGCTTGGTCCGGAAATGATTGCTCAGACCGTTGAAGTGGTCAGAAGAGTCAGAGATCATCTTCGAGTTGCCCAAGATCGCCAGCATCATTGGACCGATTCTCATCGGCGACCCCTTGAATTTTCTGTCGGCGACCATGTATTCCTTAGGATCTCGCCTACCCGTGGCGTCATTCGTTTCGGCGTGCGAAGAAAGCTTAGTCCTAGGTATATAGGGCCGTTCGACATTCTGGAGCGAGTAGGAGATGTATCCTATCGTCTCGCTCTTCCACCGTCGCTACGTGAGGTGCATGACGTATTCCATGTATCCCAACTGCGACGGTATATCCCGGACCCGAGCCACATCCTGGATCATTCGTAATTGGTTGTTGGTACCAACCTTTCGTATGAGGATAGGCCCGTGTCTATATTGGACCGAAGAGAGAAGACACTCAAGAACAAGACTATCAAGTTAGTCCGAGTTGCTTGGGGTCATCACTCTTTGGGTGAGTCGACGTGGGAGCGTGAGGATGATATCCGATCACGATATCCCGACCTATTTGACTCGTAAGGTATAATGTCTTCCTTATGCCTTATGCTTTTAATTCCTTGCTTGAATAAATGACTGCATGATAGACTGCTTATTATAGCTTACGATTAGTTTAGCTTGTCCTTGCAATTCTAGCCTCTTGATTAAATTCCGAGGACGGAATTCTTTTAAGGTGGATAGAGTTGTAATGCCTATAGTTCGTATTATGAATCTTGGTATACGTGTACGTATTCTTGACTCGTATTGCGTATTTTCCTGCATGGTTATTTTGGCATGTCATTGGTTATGGCTTAGCTTGGTTCGGCTTAGCTTGGTTTGGTTTGCTTGTGGGTTCATCATGAACCAAAAGAAAATCCCCACCTACCACCACCACCCTTATTTATATTTCCACCTAACTCTCTCTCTCTCTCTTTATTTTATTCTTCTCCTTCACTTCTTCTTCTCCACCATTTACTCTTCCACCTACCAGGAAAGAAAGCTTAGGCAAGTGCAAACTTGCTTCATGATGGATCTCAAGTTTTATTGTTCCATTCTCTTCCTTACTTGATTCTAAGCCTCTTTAGAACTTGACATTTTTGGATTTGATGGATGGATTCTTGTAGATCTAAGTTTGTAAACTTTTTAGTTTTTCTTGGTTTTGATCTCTAAAACTTGGTTATTTTCGAAAACTAGTGTTTCTATGTTGTAGAGAATTCAATTTCATGCAGTTTTGGCTTTTGTTTCGCTTGATTTCGACTTCGGATGAGGAAGTTATGGCCAAAACAATTTCTGGTCATTTCTATGTTTATCTGCAGCATGAACAGCATGTCGCAGAAGGCGCATGTCGCAGTAGGCGCATGTTGCAATGAAGCGCATGTCGCAGTAGCCGTATATCATGTCGCAGAAGGCGCATGTCGCAGTAGGCACATGTTGCAATGAAGCGCATGTCGCAGTAGCCACATATCATGTCGCAGAAGGCGCATATCGCAGTAGGCACATGTTGCAATGAAGCGCATATCGCAGTAGCCGCATATCATGTCGCAGAAGGCGCATGTCGCAGTAGGCGCATGTAGCAATGAAGCGCATGTCGCAGTAGCCGCATATCATGTCGCAGAAGGCGCATGTCGCAGTAGGCACATGTTGCAATGAGGCGCATATCGCAGTAGCCGTATATCATGTCGCAGTTGAGCCACATGAGATGCATGTCGCGATAGGCGCATATCATGTCGTGCATGAGCCGCATTAAGGCGCATATCGCAGTAGGCGCATATGGTGTCGCAGTTGCATGCATGTCGCAGAATAGGTCGCATAATGCATATTTTGACTATTACTAACTGTTATATGTCCTAATTGACTGAATTATTGCTCGAATTTCTCCCAACTCCCAACGTGGAAGTTCTAGATCTTTTCTTTAGCAGCAAGAATATGTCTCTAGTTATTTTATGCAAGTTTCTCTCATTCATAATATTGTAAGAATAGAACACGATAGTGGCCCGCTGTGGCGCACTCTTGACAAGTAAACTGACATGATATATCTCGGTATGCTATTACGACAGCTAGCCTGACATGACAAGTATGAAATATTTGGACACCGTGGGCGATTGTGTTTGTAATAAACTGGTACTGTCTTGCATCATGTCTAGGATGGGGATCCCTGAGTACCACGGTCAGGGGTACCTACTGAAATTGACTAAGGCTAATTAACTAGAATAATTTAGTAGTCATGAAGAGATTTCCAGCTACAGGCAATCCCGTTATCTGGGCGCACTAACGAATTTGTAGCCTACCGACGAGTAGGGCACATTTTCAGCACACAGTTACGTGTTGCATTCTTCATAACGGACATTCGACCCGGATAACCTGGATGGTCTACAGGGCTTGTGGCTGTTGGGATAATCTCATTGCATCTTGCTAGTAACTAGGCCTGTGATAACCCTAGTTAGTTAAAAGTATCAAGCCGTACTCTTGATTGGCCGTAATTTATTGGATGAAGTTTATTCCAGCTTAGTCTTATCCTGATCCTGTACAAGATTGTATCAGGACATGATTTTTTGTATCGATAAATGATGGGATACCAAGTTCTGTTCAGATGAAGGGTTACAACCCCGGTCCTTGTTTGGTTTAAGGGTTGTAACTTGGCTATCTGAATAGTTCCATGGTTATCTTATCATATATCGTCCTGCTTATTGTGCCCGCCTTAACAATAAAGATCAAGGGTCCAGTTCTGTTCAGGCGAAGGGTTACAACCCCGGTCCTTGTTTGGTTTAAGGGTTGTAACCTGGCTCCCGGAGCAGTTCTGTGTCCTCTCTTCGTTTATTGTCTTATTGTAACCCCCTGTCATGCTCGTCATGTTTTACCTTTACTTCAATACCATGATTATTTATACTGGCCTTAACAATAAAGATCAGGGGTCCAGTTCTGTTCAGGCGAAGGGTTACAACCCAGGTCCTTGTTTGGTTTAAGGGTTGTAACCTGGCTTCCGGAGCAGTTCTGTGTCCTCTCTTCGTTTATTGTCTTGTTACCTTATCAATAGTAATTGAGGCGGGTTTCTATTCAGGCGAAGGATTGCAACCCCGGTCCTTGTTTGGTTTAAGGGTTACAGTCTGGCTACTTGAATGGTTTTTTCGTGTTCAATATATTATTGTTATCTCAGCTATTATCACTATCTTTTAATTACCTTACTATTTATTTGTGATATGCTGGTTTTAGTTCCTAAGTGAAGCCTCCTTTGTGGCACTTGCTCTTTCTGGGGTCTGACCCTGCTGGTTTTGTGTGGCCAGATATCGGAGCAGCACCAAAGGATCTACCTACTATCCAGCCAGATGGTGACCACCAGGCGTAATCCTGGCACCGAGTGGGTTTCTTTTTGTCCTCCCACTTTATTGTAAAATTATTCTTTTGAGGCGTTTAGCCGACGAGCACGTGTTAGCTCGATTGCCCTTTATTTACTGTCTGCCTACGGGCTGTAACATGATTGACAGATCCTAGGGTTGATCATGTATGACTGAACTCTTGCTAGTCCTGACATTTTGTACGACTAGCTTCATGATCATCCAATATGTAATGTATGGGATGCCTTGCTATTATATATTTGGTGCTCTGACATCTTGTAACTACTATTACTTGCTTGTGATTGAGACAATAGGCTTGTTCATGACCATAGAAGACTGTTGGCTTGTAGTTAAACCCTCATATATCTAGACAGCCGTGACCGTATAGCGAGGTGGGTTGCACTTCAATATACGTAGCTGGCTATGTACGCCCCCGCTCTCCAGTATTCTGGTTCTGGGGCGTGACATACACAGTTGCAGAACAAAGGGCTAAGAGCAATTGCTATTGGACCGAACAAGAAGGCGAAGTATTGGAGCGGATATACAATCAATGGCTTTAACTTTAGAACTACTTATAAGCCTACCAATCATTCATTTGTCGATGAGGAGGCTAATTATACCAAAAATTTGGGAGTTTGTGTGAGAGCCTCAGTCTACGATGCCGATCCCGAATTCGACTACTACGGTGTTCTAAGAGATATCGTAGAGATTGAATATTCTGTTGATACGAGGATTGTGCTTTTTAAATGTCATTAGTTCGACACAACATCCAAGCAAGGATGGAAGATTGACAAACAATTTGGCTTTGTTGATATAAAACATGGAAAAAGATATGGAGGTTTTGAACCATTTGTGTTGGCTAGTCAAACCGTTCAAGTGTACTATATGAGTTATCCTAGCCGACGGCACGGTAGCCTGGATTGGTGGGCTGTATGCAAAACCAAAGCAAGAAATACATATAATGTTGGGGATGTAGCCTACCAAGAGGAAGAGGTGGTCAAGCATCAACAAACATATATAAGTTTGGCTGGTTTTGAGGAAGAGGATTTAGAAGATATGAAGGTTGCGGTAGATGACGTTATGGAGGTTAACGTTGCATGAAGAATTGGAAGATGTTGAGGAAGAAGTATTGGAAGATGAAGATGAAGATCATAGTGATAGTGAAAATGAAGAAGCAGAAGAAGACACTTCAGAATCAAGCGATGATTCAGAAGACTCTTGGGAAGATGAATCAGACTAGTACGTACGTTTTAATTTAATATACGAGTTCCATTAGTATAATGACATGACAATAGTTTTTTTTTTAACACATCATCACTTATTATTTCATTCAGTTTTTTCTATGGCGCCGAGAGGTCGACGTTCACGTTTGCAGCTTGGATCTTCATTAAGTCCGCCGAGAGGTCTTCATCATGCCCGCCGAGAGGTTTCCATCACGCCAGACGACCTAGATTTACTGTACCAGTACTTTCCTGTATTAAAACATTTTGGATATGTGTATTAATATTTCTTATATTAAAAATTTATTCGTATGTGTGTATGAAGCTAATTTTGGATATGTGTGTATGTATTGTATTAAAACATTTGGGATACGTGTGCATGAAACTGAGAATTTGCAGGAAACACAAATACTGATACGTGTGCCTATTGTAAAACTGTCGACAAGGATAAGGACTGCTGGAAACACGAATACTGATATTATATTTCGAAACTGTTTATATGACTGTATATTGTGTGTGTAACTGTCGACAGGGATGTGGAGTGCAGGAAACATAAATACTAACATGCAATATTGTATTTAGCGACGGAATGGCGACGGAACAGCGACAGAAAACCTGGAACATTACAGGCTAGCGACGGAACAGCGACGATTTTTCGTCGCTACATGCCTGGAAAATTTACTTTGCAGGCTACCGACGGAATATCGACTGTAGTTTCCGTCGTTAAGGTTCTGAAAAATATTATATTACAGTATAGCGACTGAATAGCGACGTAAGTTTTACTTACTATTCCGTCGCTATGTTCCTGTCCGACACCAAAAGCGTATCGGAAACATCTTAGCGACGTAATTTTTCGTCGCTAGCCCATCGCTACTCTCATGCTGAATTACGTCGCTGTGACGTCGGTAGTTCGTCGGTAACTATAGCGACAGAGTTTCCGTCGCTATTACGTCGCATTTTTCAATAAATAGCTTGTCGCTAAATGCGTCACTAATTAGTCGCTATTTCTGACAAACTAGCGACTGATTTAAATTAGCGACACGTGATTTTCCGACAAACCATTTTCGTCGCTGATATGTCGCTATTTGGCTTTAGCGACGGAAAAAACGACTTTTAGCGACGAATTCCGCCGTCGCTAAAAGCCTGTTTTTTTGGTAGTGTATTTTGGGACTGGGACGTTACAGTCTTTATTGCTACCTCTATATGTTGCTTCTATTTGAGATGTCAGTTTCATGATACTTTGAGTATTAGCTTAGATTTTCTTTATATGTTGTTGCTGCCTAGATATTATGAGTAGCATATTTTGAGTATGTTGTCAAGATTTTCTCTATATGCTGATGCTGCTGTTTTTGGATATAAAATAGAACACATTTTCTCTATATGTTGCTACTTCTATTCGTCTTTGTTTACTGTGTTGACTTATAGGCCATATGGCCAATTTTATTTTGTTCTCAGTTATCAGTTTATACAAACATGTGCACATAAATGATTAAATATATTTTTCTTGTTCTCCCATGAGCTACATGAAAAATGAAGGTGCTATGAATATGGGAGAGGGATGTGCTCCGGCGGGATTTATTATGCATATTTTGGTTTTACTTATATTAATATCGGTTTTGGATGTTTAAGATGTATGAAAACTACATAATTTGGTTGAATATGTTTGTGATTGGACATGTGCTGGATGTTTGCAGTTAGACGGGTGTTTGATGTGTTGGAAGTTTGTGGTGTATGAAAAGTACAGTTTGTTAATATAAAAATTAGATTTTATAGTTACTTGATGTATGTATTTCTTCTGGATTATTGATATTATGTGCGTGTTCGATTCATATTATAAATAAAATTTTGGCTATACAAAATTTAGCTTCTCTTGACGGTTATAAAACGTCAACAATTAGCTAAATTCTGCTGCAAAAGGGCTTTTCATGACTGTTTTTAACCGTGAATAAATAAATTTTTTGACGATTTTTGTCCGTCAAATAAACAGTTTTCTTGACGGTTAATAACCGTCATTTAGGCCGTTGTCAAGAAAAGTTTTCAACTACATTGACAGTTTTTCAAAACTAATTTCTTGACGGCTAAAAACGGTCAAGAAAAATACTTTAGATGACGGTTAATAACTGTCAAAAAAAGTCATGTCAGAAACCGTCAAGAAACTTTTCTTGACTCTGGCCTACTTGACGGATCCACAACGGTTAAGATAACCCTTTCTTGACAGAGATTAACCGTAAAAAAAAACCTTTTTTTTTTTCTTGAAGTGCATGCAGGACCTGCTATGGATGCTTGATTTATTATCAAGATTATCTACTATAAATGCACTTGATGCTTAATTTATTTCGGAATGAACTTTGAATCCTAGCAGCCACGCACCAAGTAATCATTTATTTAGGAAAACCATCAGAGATGTTTGCTTTTCTTTTAGCTTGCATCTTTCATTTTCAAGACCAATATTTTGTACTCGAATGTGAAAGCTGATTAGCTGAGTAGCTGAGTAGCTTACTTTAGCTTTTAGTTTTTTTTTTGGTCAAAAGCATATCTAATGCTTGCATGTTAAGTTTTGATTGCAAGCCAAGCCGCCCACTTTCTGAAGATATGCTTATTTGGTTGTTAGATATAAAGTTTAATAAACGCCTGTGTCTGTGGAACTTTCATTAATTTCGTGATCATAAGCAGCAAAGCTTCTGAAAGAGAAGGAAAAAAGAAGAAGGAAAGGAAGCAGCTGAAAGGAATATTTGAAAATTAAAAAGGAAAAGAAAAGTAAATGTTTGGTAAAGGCATTTATAACTTCAAACTTTTCTATGTTTGATAGTTCTTAGCTAATGAATGAATGAATCTGTAACTTTTCCTCCCTGCATGCATATGGCCATAGAGTGCTGCTAGGTTGCCCACGGGTCTGGACCGTG